>JALPQI010014004.1:0-45949 GCA_025490895.1 Thaumatotibia leucotreta
GTATTGCAAATAGAAAAATATCCCTTACCTAGGACAGAGGAACTTTTTGCCAAGTTACACGGTGGACAACAATTCTCTCAGTTAGACTTAAGTCAAGCATACCTACAACTGTGTTTGGATGATGACTCACAATTGCTAACAACTATTAATACCCATAAAGGGTTGTTTAAATTTACGCGCCTCGTTTTTGGACTTTCTAATGCCCCAGCAATATTCCAAAAGACCATGGAAAGTTTATTGCAGGGTATCGAAGGAGTACTGTGCCTATTAGATGATGTTTTGGTAACAGGAGATACAAAATCACAACATTGCTCAAGGCTAAACCAAGTTTTTAGTCGGTTGCAAGATGCAGGGTTAGTACTGAATAGGGATAAGTGTCATCTGTTCAAGGACTCTGTCACATACTTAGGGTTCGTTATAGACAAAAACGGTATTCATAAATGTCCAAATAAAATTCAGGCGATGGTATCGACGAAAGCCCCAACAAATGTTCACGAACTAAAGTCATTCTTAGGACTAGTAAATTACTATCGTGTTTTCGTGCCTAACGCAGCATCAATCTTAGGTCCTTTAAATCAGTTATTGCAAAAAGGAGTGAAATGGGTATGGACTCACGTCCACCAAAACGCGTTTACTAAAATTAAAGAAGAACTTGTATCAAATAAAGTTTTGGCACATTTTAACCCAAATTTAAAATTAATTCTTAGTGTGGACGCGTCCCCATGGGGGTTAGGTGCTGTGCTAGGTCAACTGGAGGGGGGAGTCGAGCGCCCTATCGCTTATGCCTCAAGGTCATTAAATAGTGCCGAACGCAACTATAGCCAAATGGAAAAAGAAGCTACCGCTATCATTTTCGCCATAAGACGTTTCCATCAATACCTGTATGGGTTGGAAGTACCTTTCATACTCCGTACCGACCACAAACCCTTAATGTACATTTTCCACCCCCACAAAGGGGTGCCGGAAGTCTCTGCGAACCGATTACAGCGATATGCGTTATTTTTAAACAGTTACAATTACGAAATAGAATATGTTACGAGCGAAAATAACTGTGCAGATTTTTTAAGTCGCGCATCAGCTGTGAACAAGTCGACAGCTGATAAGGCGGTTACGTCATCGGGCATTCCTCAGGTGCAGGCACAGGGAACGCACGCGCGCGGGCCTATCCTTTTAGATCGGGCAACTTATATTAATTTTGTAACTGATGGTAACTTACCTATTACCTTAAATGAATTAATTAATGCGACTAAAAGCGATCAGTGTTTAGGTAAAGTTAGTCATTTTATAACCACGGGCTGGCCCAAGAAAATGACCTGTTTGGAATTAAAACCTTATTATCATTGTAGGTACGATTTATCCTTAGAAAACAATTTATTAATGCGAGGCCATAAAATTGTTATTCCAAAAATTTTACAATCAAAAATATTAGAGGAACTACATAGGAGTCATCTAGGGATAAATAAGACCAAGGCAGAGGCTCGTTCCAGATTTTGGTGGCCGAATATAGATCGCGACATTGAATTACGAGTAGGTAGTTGCGAGGTTTGTATTCAAAATAAACCTACTCCGCCGCGAGCTCCGCTCACCGTATGGAAGTACCCAACCCAACCATGGCACAGAGTTCACTTAGATTTTTTTGGACCAATTCAGAATACTATGTTTTTCGTTATTGTGGACGCATATTCGAAATGGGTAGAATGTTTCCCTCTAACCAGTAACTATTCGAGTGCTACAGTAATTACAAAGCTTGAAGAAGTTATGTCGCGATTTGGTATAATGCACACACTGGTATCCGACAACGGGACGTCATTTACGTCCAGATTATTTACCGATTTTTGTAATAGAAACGGCATAAAGCACATAACTTCTCCAACGTATTCGCCGTCAAGTAACGGACAAGTGGAAATATATGTCAAATTATTAAAAAAACACGTTAAGGGGTTACTTATGGAGGGAAAACCTATAAAAGAAATTGTGAACGAACGATTACAGGAATTTTTGTTTAGGTATCGTAATAGCAAACACACAACAACGGATAAGTCACCGGCAGAGCTAATGCTCGGCCGGTCCTTGCGTAACCGGTTCGATCTATTGCTAAATGTGTCATCGTCACCCTCAACGGATTTGCAAACTAATGTAAAATCGAAACAGTTTTTGCAGGCCAAATATTATAAAGGTAACCGGAATGTAGATTTTACGATTGGTGAACATGTGTTAGTAAAGTTAATCGCTAATAATAAATGGACAAAAGGGGTTATTAAAAATAAGTTAGGGCGAAGCATATACCAAATATATTTACCAGAGATGGACAGACTGATAAAGAAACATAAAAATCAAATATATATGTATAAAGGAGTTGGAAATAGAAATGAAAATGGCATGAATAAGGACACTGATAACATTACGGATTGGGCAACGATGTCTTTCTCTTCCGAACAAGATTTAAGAGGAGAGGAGGAAGAGGAGTGGGTAGAAGCGGACTCCGACATTTCTGACCCAGTGCAGGACACGTCGCCGGAGCCGGAACAACAAGTTTCGACAGCGCCGGCCATGACGCCGTCGAGCACGCCCGATGCCCCGGCGGTGCCGCCGCCAGCGCCAGCCGCGCGCCTCGCCCCGGCCGCGACACCCCCTCCGCATGACGGCCTCGCTCCGTCAGCACCGACCGAACCACTCGCCGCAGCGATACCTACACCTGAGCCAGGTGGCTCGACAGATACAATACTCGAAAGCCGCGCGGGTGCTCGTAACGCTAGACTGAGAGATATACCCAAAGTTAATTATAAGTAATTATGTACCTTTTAAGAATTTATGGTGGAGGGATGTTAGGTTAGTTCGCATTCACGCCTGTATTGTTAGGGTAGCAGTGCATTAAATGGATACAACGCGAGCGCACGTCTTTCATTTATCACATCAACGTAATTTATAGTGAATCGGGACTTAGCCGCGTAGACTTATTGCACTGAAAAAAATAATTTGTTAATGGTAACCGAACTTTCGTCAACCTGTAACTTAAAAAAAGTGACGAGCGAAGTAATGCAATATCTTACCAAAATCAGTTCGGTTAATTTTCTACTAAACAATTGATGTTGTGTATTGCTAAACAATATTAGTTATATCGTGTGAAAACTGTCTGTTGTATATTACCATAAGTTCAGTTACATTTCGTTTACAATTCAGTTATTGTAGACGTGCTGTATGTTGATAACAAATTTACTGTTTGTCAAAATGTTACTGAATTCACAACTTACTTTAATCAATTTTTCTGCTACGCCTAAACCAACTGGCTCAGTAATGTTTAACATAACTTTTTTGTTACCTATAACCAATTTAGAGTATTATTTTAAGCAATTTGTTTCATTATATTTAACCAAATTATTTGCCTGCATGTAACCAAACGAATAGGTTATACACGACAAAAATACGTTGTTCATATACAGCCAAATGTTTAATTATTTTGACCAAATAGTTTGCCTACTTCTAACCAAATGAATAGGTTATACATGACAAAAATACGTGGATCATATACAGAAAAATATCAAATGAGTTGTAAATAGGGCTCACTGCCTGTATAAAATCCAGTACGTCTCATCGTCACCTTTCTTATCCCCTGGTGATGAGACGTACTGGATTTTATACAGGCAGTGAACCCTATTTACAACTCATTTAACTACAAGTAGGGTGTATAAGCCACATCGATGATTACCCAAAAAGAAGTAATACTAAACGAGCAAAAAAAGAAACATTTATTTTAATTAACTTTATTAATTGTAATAATAGAAACATTCAAATAATAGAAACATTCATAGTCATTTATAAGACCGGTACAGTAATCAAAATAATCAATCAATCAATAATACAATCGCGAGCAAAAGTACTTTTTGCATCACTTTATAGGTTTTCATTGCACAGAGTATCTTTGTAAACCAATTTATTTTTCTAAATTATTTTACTAGTAATTCCATTATTTTGCTTGATACAATAGTTTCAGAGTCTCTTTGATTACAAGGAAAATGAAGAAATTAAAATTATTTGGTTTACAAAGACATAACATGGTTTGAAATGTCCTTATGTAACCTTCTAATCCTCATTCCCGAAGGTAGTCTCCGAGGGTGTCTGCTGGTGGAGGTACAACTTCCATTTTGGAATATTCAAGTAACTTGACATACATTATGTCATACACATCACACAAAACACAGATCGCCAAGAAATGTTTATATTGTTTATCGAGATGAAATCGAAGTTTAGCGAGATGTAACGTAAGAGAAGTGAGTAAAAAAAAACAACACGATGCATCTGATTGCCGGGCGGACACGACGAGTATAAACAGGTTTTCCGCGCGGTGCGGGGGAGGGGGGTGTAACGCAACGCAAAAAAAGCGTTTGGTTATTTCTATGCTAAGTATTGTCTATATAATGAAGTACGTTTGGTTACACATTGCATTTTATTTGGTTAGATAAAGCGAATGGTCTGCTAGAGTAGCAAACCCGTATTTGGTTTTACTCTACTAGACAAAACTGGTTATATGTAACAAAAATTATGTATTATAATAGCAAATCATTGTTGAGTTAAATCTAAACAATTTTATGTTATGGATAATAACATCGTCTTTGTAAGAAGCTAGGACTTGGTTTTTGTTGCATATTGTCAATGCTTACTCTTAAATTAGACCAAGCGGTTTATTTACATGTGAACGCTTGAATTTGTTTACTGTTTTAATGTAACACGTATACAAGCATTTATTTACGAATAGCCCAACTTAGAATAACATTATCCGTTTGGTTTTTAATACGCAAACCTGTTTGTTAATAGAAATTAACTTTAGTAACGCCATACCGAATTATGGTTAATGATGAAATAGCCAAAGTAGTTCAGTTAAATATTTTTTTCAGTGTGTTTTATTATCCTGACTCCTATTTCACCATAATTACAAGTGTGACAATTGTAAAATATCACTGTTACCGACGTCACAGGCCTCCGTAAGCTACGGCTACCGCTTACTATCGGACGGTCTATGTGCTCTTTTGCCACCAACATAAAATTATTATTAGGTACATATTTAATATACTACTTTTAATTTCCCGAGTTACAGGAGTCGGGAACACAACAATTGTCGCAAGGTTTAGTACAATTTTCATTAAATCTTGACATGAGGTTCGGCTTATGTCGGGAATTTCGCCACAATTGTCGCGTTTTTTGTAACAATTGTAATTGCTCCGCAAAAAAGTAGTTACTTACTGATGTATTAAAGTTTCTGCACTACATTTTATGTTGGTGGCAAACAAACGCATGGCCCTTCCGATGGTAACTGTAACCTATAGACACCTCCAATTGACGAAACAGTATTACAATTGTAGCACTTGTCAACGTGGTGAAATTGGGGCCTGACAATTCCAGTGTGGCGTTATCACCAATGCTGCGGGGGTGAGCTGTTTTCATACTAAATGTCACGTGATACATGTCATTTAGTATGAAAACAGTTCAATCCCGCCGAGCATTGGTTATAACTAGTCACTTAGATAGTAAAAAACAAAGTCGCTGTCGCTGTCTATCCGTCCATATGTATGATTAAATGTTTAAAACTAGGTACGGGGTTTTAAGCGGTTTTTATAGTGGTTCAAAAGAAGGGTTTTAGTAGTATTGTTCCCGTGTATAGCCGATTCGGGTCACTAGTTCTACATTTGATGTACAGTAGCAGACTATAATATACATTATATTATAATGTTTTCACATTGGTCACTGGAAAGAAACTCGGCTTCATAGAGCGTTGTCCCTCTCGAACTTATGTGACGTTTATGCAATATTAGTCGTCTCTTTCTAAAGACAGATGTGCACATTTTATCGCTGGGTACTGCTATGCTATTCTCTTATTCACACATTCGACGCTGAGTTCGTCAACGAGCTCGACGACGAGACAGCCTTCACTTCGACGTAGAGCACAGCAGCGCTGCGAAAAAGGGTATTCACTAACATAGAACAACTCGTCGTCGAACTGTAGGCGGTAACTCTCGACACAGTGTAGTTCCAGCTCACGCCGCATTCGTCGCCGAGCGCTAGTGTCGTTTAAAGTGCATTAGTGAATACCATTTTTAGGCTCGGCGCTGCCGCAGCGCTGACACAGCGCTGTTAGCAAGGCGGTTTCCTTAGTGAATAAAACTGCTGTATTTCATAATTATATATCGCGGCATCAATCATCTGCTAAGCTCTTACGTCGAGTAATTTATAATTTATAAGACAACCATTTATAAACATCCATTTTGTAGTACCTAGGTACCTACCTATTATCCTCAAGGTCAGAAATCCGGTATAAAATATTAAAAACAAGACAAATCCTTCTTGTTTGCTGCATGCTATCTGAGCTTCACGAAAAGCCTCCAGTACAAAGATATTTGTACCACTAGCCAAGCTAAAATAGACCCTATTCCCGCAGAACAGGGGGGCTGAAGACATGAATGAAAAGTTTGCGGACCTGTAAGCCTGCAATAAACAGAATATTATTCTATTCCCTCACATCGCATATAAACGAGTCGAACGCCAAAAAGAGCTAGCAATACCTACGTATACAGTCGCCATCATCACGCCTAACGAAGATGCCATTCTGCCGTCGTATACAGGGTGTTACACCATCCACAAAAACCTTGAACGGGGTAATTTAATAGGCTATACTGAATAACTTTTACTATGAGTCCAATCGCAAAATCTAAAAAAAAAATGTCTTTTTCATACATTGTGACATGAAAGAAATGATGTGTAATGAAAGAGCCAACATTTTTTGGAGATTTCCGGGTTAGCCTCACTGATTTAAACTTTCACGATTATCACTCATATTTTCAAGACAAACGGGTCTTAATCGCGTAAACTTACGTTTAATTATATCCTACGACCACGGGTGTAACGTCATGCCCGAAAAGTCAAGACGTTTAAGACCCATTTGTCTTTAAAATATCGTTAAAGTTGTTCAGCAGGGTTATTCACTAAGGAAACCGCCTTGCTGTTAGCGCTGTGTCAGCGCTGCTGCAGCGTCGAGCCTAAAAATGGTATTCACTAATGTACTTTAAACGACACTAGTGCTCGGCGACGAATGCGGCGTGAGCTGGAACTACACTGCGTCGAAAGTTTGACGTCTAATGTACGAACTTCGTATTCTCTAACGAAAAACAGCGACGAACTCGCCCACAACCTCGCTCACAGAGCCTCGATTCCTAATGTCAAATAAAACAGCTAGGATTTTAGACAAGGCTGTCTCGACGTCGAGCTCGTTGACGAACGCAGCGTCGAATGTGTGAATAAGAGAATATCATAGCTGTACACCCTACCAAATCACCCCGTTCAAGGTTTTCAGTGGATGGTGTAACACCCTGTATATGATAAGTTATAAACAAATCGAGTGTACAACTATTCTTTTCCGACTGTTAATATTCTAGTTACTTTGCGTCCAGTTTCAGAATCCTCAGATAAATCCAAGATCAGTCAAATATAATTACCGTTATCATTTTCCCCAGACATTATAATAAAGCTAACAGGATGCTTAGCCAAGTTGCCAATCGCTAGCGCTTGCTAGCGCATCGTAGTTTTCCCTCTCTGTCACTCCTTCATATTAGTGCGACAAAGAAGGAAAACTACGATGCGCTAGCAAGCGCTAGCGATTGGCAACTTGGCTATGCACCCTGGATGCTTAGCCAAGTTGCCAATCGCTAGCGCTTGGTAGCGTATCGTAGTTTTCCCTCTCTGTCACTCTTTCATATTAGTTCGACAAAGACAGCTGCCTTTCGTTTACGATTGACGATTAAGCGTTAGCGATTGCCAACTTGTCTAAGCACCCAGGGGTGGTGAAACAGGCCCTGCAGATACCAAGAATTCTGTAATCCTATACGATAAGCGATAAGTCACGTGACCATAATAATGTATGGAAATGGTCACGTGACTTTTCGTACGAATCTGTCGTTCTCATACATTTATTACTTATCGCTTATCATATACGATTACATAATGGCACCTCGGCTAGGCCTGGCTAAATAAATAAAGCTTCTTTACCGGCACATGTGTTTCCGCAAACCTATAAGTTGGGACCCTTTAACCGAAGCCTGAAGAAGCATCTAGCGGGCCAGAAAGGCGGAGGCAACTGACAGGTTACTGCTTGTCTCCTGTTCGTTGCCGCCGCGATTTGGGCTCTACTTTTCACTTACGATTAGGTGGAGTGGAGCCACTTTGTTGTGCCAACATAAAAAAAAAATAAAGCTATTTTTAAAGAAAGCCAGAACTATGGTGGTCTACGCTCACTAGACAGTTTGGAATAACTGCTACGATCGTCTTTATGACGTTTGCGCAGAGGATCTCCAAGAGGCAGTGAGGATCCTCTTATTATAAACTCAAACTTGAATTTGGAATGTATTCTGAAGGCTTAGCCAACATACCATTCGAACGAAAAGTCAAGTGACGATGGATGACGTATGGAAAAGTCACATAACTTTGATGAATAAGAAATTAATAATTTTCAGGAAATCATCTAAATATTTGACACCGGTAACTATGAAAATTATTGTAAATAGTCACCTTAAAGCTTTGAAATCAAATCTCAAGAAATTATTTGTTTAATTACTATTAATTACAATACGTTACGACTATATATTACAGGTATATTATATCATACATAGTCAGCCATGACCAAGGACGAAATATTTGTGATAAAATAAATACACAAATAATGCCATCGCCGGCATTCGAACCCTGAGCCTCCAGCTTCGTAGGCAGGGTCACTAACTAGGCTTTGGAGGCATGGCAGACATGTTGTGAAAAAAAACGCAATGTAGGGATATAAGCATACATCATACACAAATATTTAGCCGTGTGGTGACTGCAGTAAAAATACATTTTGTCACCACCCCAACTCTTCCCGCGGCTATCGTAAGAGTCGACTAAGGGATTGAAGTGTCAACGACCATTCTTTGATAGAAGATTGATGATGGGCAGCAGCGTCATCATAGTCGACATATTACTGCGATCGCCAATCCGCTTGCCCGGCGTGGCGATTATGGGCATTTACCTCCTAATGCGTCGTCTGTACGCAAATAGCAGGAGAGGCCTACATCCAGCAGAGGACTGGCACAGACTTTTTTATGTGACGAAGATAGACAACAGCTCTCAGCCCACCTGATGGAAAGCGAGAAATGAGGCCCACGGACATAGTGACCAAAAAATCGCCTATGCGCTGCCTACCCTGAGGACTTAGATGGATTGCCTCTATGGCAGTAATTACACCGGAACACAGTATTAACTATTTAGCGGCAGGTTAACGGAAAAGACGGTGGTAGCTATCCGGGCGAACCCTGCATGAGGTCCACCATCAAAACCACCAGTGGCTGATGATATGATGTGTCAGCACATATTTAAAAAAATTTCGAAAACTGTCAGTAGCCAATTATACGAGAGCGTGGCGTCATCCAGTCTAGACCGCCGAGACAAGATCAAATGATCTAAGTAGGAAATCGTCTGATTGTATACGGCTGCAGAAACTCCAACATATTATGACTCACGTTCGCGTACATGTGAGGTCGATCGTAACATTTCAAATGTAGAACGATTTGTGTAACTAGTAACATAAATAAAAATAAATAAATAAATATCTCAGGACATCATACACAAATCGACCTAGTCCCACGGTAAGGCTTGTGATGGAGGTATCAAGCGACGATATACATAATAGATAGATACATACCCCCTTATTCATAAACGTTTGCTAACTTAACAAGGCGCTAATAATTATTTGTCCCTTTCGGTCTTAACAGTGTGTCCATAAGAGCAAAAGGGACAAACAATTATTACTGGCTTGTTAAGTTAACTAACGTTTATGAATAAGGGAGATAATATATATAGATACTTAAATACATAGACAGCCATGACCAAGGAACAAATATTTGTGATAAATAAATAGACAAATAATGCCCTCATGTTTTTTGAAAATATGTGTTCCGCTGAGTTTCTTGCCGATCCCAAAATCGGGATTAGCAATGTACAAGTTGCAGAACATTCTCAAAATTGTGGGAATATACTCGAAAATTTCCGAGCATTTTCATGGGAATTTAAGAGTAAGTTCTCATTGAAAACGTTTCCATGAGAACTTATAAAAAAGTGTTATGAAGAATATTATATGTATTTCACAATTGAGTAAACAAGGCAAAAACATGCCTTAAAAAGCATGTGTTTGCAACAGTTTTGGCATGATTAGATTGCTTGTAAAATTTAAATTGCTGAGAACATTCTCTACAGAAGTTTCGCAAATTATGAAACTTCTCCTCAGTACAGTGCTAATCGGGATACCTTCCTAACAATCCAACTATTATCGGGTACCTTAGTGTACCTACTCGTATTAGGCGCGAATTAACACGATTGGCTCGGCAGCATTGTACGATATGCAACGATGGATTTAGCCTACAATGACAATTCATCATCATCATCATCATCAGATAAGCCGAAATACGTCCACTGCTGAACATAGGCTTCCTCCAAAGATTGCCATAATGACCGTTCTTGCGTCACCCGCATCCAGCGGACTCCTACAACTTTCAACAGTCCACCTATTGGGGGCCTAACCACGCTGCGCGTTACGGTACATGGCCGTCACTTGCAAACCTTTCCGCCCCAACGGCCATCGGTTCTACGTGCACTTCAGTTTAGCGATTCAGAGAGCTGTATCGGTTATTTTGCTTCTGCTGTGGATGGTCACATTTCTAAAACGATCTCGCAGAAAGACTCTCAGAATAGCCATCTCCATTCTCCATTGCTCTAATATATTCTGTGCCCATGTTTGCATATTTTTCACCACACTGCTAGTAAACACGCTGTTTATCCTTCAATTTCAGAGAGCAAAACTGTGTTTTAATCTCTAGAGGTTAAAGTAATTTTTTTTTTAATCTTCTGGATAGACTAAAGCAATAACTTACACAGCCTGAGAGTGCAATAAGGTTTTTTACGTTTGAACTAGACAGTACGTTCGAAAACTTAAGTTATGTCCAATATGCTAAAATCCAAATGAAATACCACATTTTGTTGTAAAAGGCTTTTAATTAAAAGTTCTAAAAATACGACAAATAAAAACAATAGGAAAATGAAAGTTGTGTTTTCACTATGCAAATTTCAGAACGCATCCGAATATTTTTTTCTTTTAAAATTACAAGCCACGCCATGATAAATATTTGAGGTTATTGTTTTATTATTTGTTGATTAGTTAATTTTTTTGAAGTTGAGGACTTGCAAATAAATACCTTCTAATTTGTTATGTTTGAGTTTTATTTCGCATGTTTCCTCGCTTTAGTGTGGTGAAAAATGTTGTGTTTCACTCGGCAGCAAAGCTTGTTCAACTCTCGTGCCTTAAAACCCTCGCATCGCTCTAGATTCCATTTTCTGGAATCTTTCGCTTGCTAGGGTTATATTTGCACAAGAGTTAAACAATCACTTTGCTCCCTAGTAAAACAAATAACTATTGGATACCTCAACTGCTCCAATATCTACGAAGAATCCACAGGTATGTTCCCCAAGGCTTGATGAATTACAGCTGTAAAAGTAAGTACTTTCGAGATACCTTCAATAGGCACTTGAAAATGTCGACATTTCTGCACAAGCAAGATAACAATGATAAGATAAACAACTGCGTTTCTAGGAGCTCATCTGAGGGCGAGATAATATCTGAAGGATTTGATGAACGTGACATGTATTTTTGGAGATACCAGTGATGCAATATAATTGTAATGTCACTGATGACAGTCAAGGTCAAAGATTATGCTTGGCGCCGTAATTTGATTCCAAAACCCACCTTCTGACTTCAAATAGTACCTACATTGTGCAATTGAAAAATGTGTACCAATGTTTACGTAAGCACGGGAGGGGGGGGTAAGAGCTTTGCTTACTTTTGCTGACAAGGGGGAGGAGGGGGTCAATAATTGTAAAAAATCTGCTTACGTAATAATTGAATGACCCCTAACGAGAGTGTTAGAAGCCCGACGCTGGTAGGCGGAGGGCTTTTATGGCTCGAGTTAGTATTCCGCTTCCTACCGTGATGCATACAATGTTTTTCATCACACTTGCCGACAAAAAAAAAGTTTTAAGACATAATATTATTAAATGACGTACTGACATTTCTATTACTCCATAGGGAATATCACTTTTCTATTACTCCCGCTATGCGCGCAAGCAATTAAATAATATGTCCCAAAACTCTTTTAAATCTAAAGTCAAAATTTTACTTTTTAATAAGCAAATGGACCTTTGAGTGCCTGTACCTTAAATTAAACCTTAAAATGGACCTTTAAATTGCCCGTTTCCATATTTTTTGTTCTTTTATACATAACTATACTTTGCCCAGTCCAACGTTTGTGTACTGTTTCTAAGATTGCGATTTAGTTTATGTAATAATATGTTTAAAATGTTATACATATTTTGTTTTTTAATTTATTTTATGTATCTGTAATCTAAGACCCCGCACTTTGCACTGTAAACTAAATAGTCGTCGGGGGTGGCTGAAAATCAGCGCTGTAACAGCCAGTCTGTCTCGCAGCAAAATGCTGAGCATACTCCTGTTGCCACAATTTTATGGTTGTTTCTTTTTGTTGGCAGATAATTATGTTGATTTTTATTTGTATAAATTGTACTTTTGTATGTGTGGCAATAAATCTTTTTTCATTTCATTTTCATTTCACAGCTAGTGTGATGAAAAAGTATTTTTTGTGACATTTGATACACAGTTACATAATACATGTATATTATTTACTACATATTTTCGAGAACGTGTGGTTAAAATTAAAACTTTTTGATAATTTCGGTTCGACATGCTCGGGGGCACCTACTATAAATAAGTAAGTAAGGTGTATGAATACCTATATCATAATATTTTCTTCTGTTAGGTACCGCGATAGTTATTCATGAAATAGAACTAGAGAAACCGATTATATGTATAGCTTGACAGGTTACCCGCAGACCACGAACCCTGTAAAGTGTTCGAAACGTCGGGATGTAAATTAATTAATTAGTTAAATATACGCGATACAATCAGTTTCCATAGTTTTAGTTTTTAACCGACTTCAAAGAAAAGAAGGAGGTCCTCAATACGACAGAGTTTTTTTTGTTATATGTATGTTAAGGTGCATTCAGACCAAACGAGCATTCGCTGTTCTTCCCCCCACTCTACGAAATCAACGAATCTCGTTTTGTGTAACGATCGAATTTCGTAGAGTAGGGGGTTAGAATAGCCAATGCTCGTTTGATCTGAATGCACCTTTACCCGATATCTCCAAGAATCGTGAAACGATTTTTTTTTGTAATCGAACGTGTATATTGTATAACCCCGAGTTAGTCCCGTTGGCACCAAGTCGGGGTCTGATGATGGGATCTTGGAGAAATCGAAGGATCTCTTCAAATGTTATAGGTACGTGTATGGCGCTTTTGGTAATTTTCATTCATTTACAAGAATATGCATTTAGAAACTAGGATTTGATGATAGGAAACCAATGATGGAAACCTCAGATGATAGAATCTTTGACAAATTATTGAATTATTGTGATTGTATTTCATTGTATCAAATAATTTCAAAATAAAGGAGAAACACGGCGGATGTCACACGCAAATTCAAAAGCTATAACAAATTACGCTTTACTTTTACAATAGAAAACCTTGTTTAAGAACCTTGACGAAGAATTCGGCGGACAATAGGGATGTTGACTGACAACAGTGGCAACAAATCAGTTTATTTTTAGAACTGTCAAAATGAGATACCGTTCGACAGAGGAAAACAAAAAAAATGTAAACAAACCTAATAACTTCAATTATTTCATAGTCACACACTTTTAGAGTACACTCTTAGTTTATCACCAACTTAAACTTTTGAGTTTTAATTATTTTATTAGAATAATAAACAAACTACAATTAAGTACATACAAGATTAAATTTAAAAACTTTAACTAAATACTAATACTAGGTAGAAAAAATCTAAAATAAAACTAAATAAAATCTAAAATAAATCTAAAACAGGCCCCTGCGGCATGGTACCCAGGACGCCGGCAGCATTTCCTCGCTGGATTGCCAAGCTAATGCGTTGAGCGAGGAAGCTGCCAGCCCTTGGGTCTCCCGTGGCGTCTCTGAGTCTCTTCGATAGGTCTTTGAAGAGACTCGGAGCGCTAGGACCCCACGGACCAATTTTGAGTTCACATTCATTAGGGTTCCGTAGCCAAAATGGCAAAAACGGAACCCTTATAGATTCGTCATGTCCGTCTGTCCGTCTGTCCGTCTGTCACAGCCCATTTACTCGGAAACTATAAATGCTACAGTAACGAAATTTGGTAAGGATATGTGTTGTATGTACCGCTACAGGATTATGATACTAAATTATAAAAAAAAACATTGGGGTGGGGGCCCTCCATACATGTAACTGAGGGATAGAATTTTTTTTTTAGCTGTATATAAGCGTGTGGGGTATTAATAGAAAGGTCTTTGAAAATGATATGAAGGTTTATACATCTCATTTTTATTTAAGCAAATGGTTTTCGAGATATCAGCTTTCAAAGTCTGAAAAATGTGTCCCCCCCCCTCTATTTCTTAAACTACGCGATATAAAATTCTAAAAAAATTATATGTTATGCACATTAATAAACTCTATCAACGATTTTTGGTTTGATTAAATTATCTCTTATAGTTTTTAAGGTAGGTTGATTTAACTGTATTTTTTTAACAATAAATTGATAATGGTACGGAACCCTTCGCGCGCGAGTCCGACTCGCACTTGGCCGGTTTTTTTTAGTTAACATTATTGATATTTATTAGTACTAACGTAAAAATATACCTGCGAATGTGTTTCACGATATTTTTCAAATACGTTATAAATACTAAAGAAAGTCAGCTATTTCATTCATTTGTTTAATTTTTCTTCTTTTTCGTCAGTACGAATGATACAAATGTAGAAATTGTATGAAATTCTTCCGGATGATTGCGCATAGAATAGCTTATTAAAAAAATTACTTTTGGCGAAAAGTATCGCCGTGTCACTTTTATTTACACGGGAGTGCGTTTCTTTTGTTCGTGTATATAGCCGATAGTTCATAGCTTAGTAGCTCGCGGCGAGACCAGTGCCTTAAAAAATACAATAGTTACAAATGACGTGTCTATCCAGATAAAAAACAGAGCAAAAAAGTAAAATACCTATTAAGCATTATGATACCTGTATAATATTCGCGTCACCGGTATTTCTTATTATACCTACGGTATTTCCCGGACTCGTCTGCTAGGTTATCGAATCGTATCTCTTACAAAACCACAATAAAGTAAACCATAAAAATATATAGATGCGATTAGAATCCGATTGTCGATTGTTTTACGACAATTATGCGGAAAAAATATTAGGAAATCGGCCAAGAGCATGTCGGGCCATGCTCAGTGTAGGAGTCCGTAGGTTTTCAAAAACGGCTTGGCCGAATATGTTCTAAATAGTTTTATCTTATTTTATAAGCTCAAAATTCATGATTTTATATTCTGGAGCAGTTATCTCCGAAAATATTGACTTTAGAAAAAAACTTTCTTCTGAGAACCCCTAATTCTTTTAAAATACCTACAACGATACTCCACACTATAGGATTACGGCAAAATAAAAAAATTGTGATACTCACGGCTATTAGCTATGCTGCGGACAGACGGACATGGCGAATTTACAAGGGTTCGATACTATAACTTTAATACGGAACCCTAAAACGCAAGGAAGATTTTTTTAGTCGGTAAATGCATATAAAATAGGTTATAAGCCATTTGACCGGAGCCATTATTTTTATAGAGGCAATCCATCTAAGTCCTCAGGGTAGGTAGCGTATAGGCGATTTTTTTATCACTATGTCCATGGGCCTCAGTTCCTGCTTTCCATCAGGTGGGCTGAAAGATCAGTTGTCTACCTTCGTCACATAAAAAAAAATACAATTAAAATTATTAGGCTAGTTATGACATATTTATACTATTAAGGTAACAATAAGAAAGATAAAAATTCATGCAATGCCACAGACACAGCATTGATCAAATTACAATAATCAACAAGAGCAAATTAATAAAGGTGCATTCAGACCAAACGAGCATTCGCTATTCTATCCGAACGAAATCAACGAATCACGTTTTGTGTAACGATCGAATTTCGTAGAGTGGGGAATAGAATCACGATAGAATAGCGAATGCTCGTTTGGTCTGAATGCACCTTAGTAAACAGAAATCGGAATTCAGGTAGCTTTTTTGAGCTCGATAAATACAGAATACGAGTACAATGTAATATAATTATGATTACAAGTAGAAGTTAACAATAGGCTGTCTTGTCGCTCATGAGCGATCTCGTTTAGATAACTTTTGAGTGGCTGAAAATGTTAAATAGAGATTTGCAATGAAAGCAATGAAAAATGTATAGTTTACAATGTTACATTTTGACTGATTGTTCAGTTCAGTGTTTCAACATTTATCAATTTTAATTTTGAATTTAATTTAATTTTTAAAAATATAGATTAGATTGTTATAGCATTTAATACATGTCAGCAATAATAAATAAAAAATCTGAATATCTCCGAGAACCGTGAAGCGATTTTCATTTTTTTTTTATACTAGTGGTCATAACCTTGTGTAGGTGCCGGAGATGATGTTTTGACGAAATCGGTTAATTTCGGTTTTTTACTTGGTTATTATCTCTAAAGTCGAACGCAGTTGCGGAGTACAGCTAGTATATCAAGAACTCCGTATCTACGAATGTAATGGATCTAACTAATGGTTCGCCTCATTAAACATCGATGACGGTTATTGGAAAAATACTTAACAAATACAATAAAATAACTGAGTCGTCTTTTTATTAGCCGTTACTACGGGCACTATTTATTAACCGACTTCAAAAAAGGAGGTGCTCAATTCGACTGTTTTTTATCTTTGTTATTCAACATCTCCGAGAATTGTGAACCGATTCATATTTTTTTTATCGAACTGACCAGGGTGCTTAGAAAAGTTGCCAATCGCTAACGCTTAATCGTCAAACGTAAACGAAAAGCAGCTAACTGTCTCTGTCGCACTAATATGGAAGCGTGACAGAGAGGGAAAACTACGATACGCTACTAAGCGTTAGCGATTGGCAACTTGGCTAAGCATCCTGGTATAACCCCGAGATGGTCGGCACTAAGTCGGGATCTGATGATGAGATCTTAGAGAAATTGGTTTGATTGAAGGACAACCAAGGAACAAATATTTGTGATAAATAAATACACCAATAATGCCCTCGCAGGGATTTAAACCCAGAACCTCCAGCTTCGTAGACAGGATCACTACCAACTAGGCTGCTGATGAATCAATAATATTCTAGTTATTAAATAGGTACGGGCTAAGTCAGCGCTAACATTAAAACCGGTCAGGAGAAGAAAATATGAGATTTAGTTAATTACTTAATTACCCATACAACACGCCAATGTAATAGAAATATATCAAATATAAAAATATCAATCAGAAAATTAATCAAGCTATCAAACAACCACTTAGAACAATCTCTGACGCTATTTTTTATCGTTGACTTGAAGTGTAGTGCACACACGTCCTGGCTTAACGGGATTATCCGTATCCCGGAACTAGGGCGACCATCCGTCCGGCTTACCGGACCCGGGTATTCCCATTTTGACGCGAACGCTGACAAATTTGGGACAATTGGGACTACGATATTGAGAACATAGATATTTTCCGTTGTAAGAACATACAATACTTTGACGACAATATTTACCTGAAAAAAACCGGCCAGCTGCGAATAGGATTCGCGGATAAAGAGTTCCGTACCATTATCAATATACCATAAAAATATCACTCATATTTTAAAGACAAACGGGTCTTAATGGCGTAAACTTAAGTTATAGGTATCCTGACGTTTCGGGCATGACGCTACACCCGTGGTCGCAGGATGATTACGCGATTAAGACTCGTTTGTCTTTAAAATATTAGTGATAATCGTGAAAGTTTAAATCAATATAAAAAAAAAGTTTATTATATTGTAGCCCCCTTAAATATTTATTTTATTCTACTTTTTTAGTATTTGTTTATATAGCGGCAAAATAAATACAGCATCTGTGAACATTTTAACTGTCTAAACTAACACAGTTCGCGAGATACAGCCTGGAGACAGACAAACAAACAGCGGAGCCTTAGTAGGGTTCCTGTTTACCCTTTAGATACGGGAGCCTAAAAAAGCGACACCTCTACCGGCTCTACTATTATACAGGGTGTAATCGTTAAGTGTGGCCAGGCCATAATTCGGTAAATATAACAGATATCAGAAAACTTCCATCGAAAGTGCGTTACCCAACGAGTAAAATCGCATTAATAACTTTTTCTAAATAGATGGAGTAATATTAAAAATACTAAGTTAAATCGCTTCCATACATTTAGTATGACGACTAGCCTTAAAAAATGTCGGGTGTCATAACAGATAAAACTGTTAGAGATTCGTTATTTGTACGAATACATTGTAATAAAATAATAATACTACCGTTTATGAAATATTTAATGTAACATTTATTCTTAAATAAAAAAATATTCGTATTAAACTAGTCTTTGAATGAACGGTTACGTACTAAATGTATGGAAGGGTTTGAAGTTAATATTTGATATATTTCTGCTTTTATTTCAAAAAGGATACTAATGTAATTTTACTCGTTGGTTAATGTACTTTCGATATCAGTTAGAAGTTTACTGGTATCTGCTATATTTACGGAATTATGGCTTGGCAACACTCCTTCATAATTCCTTTATTTTGATTTTAGAAATGCGCAAATTTCGAGAATCTGTTTCTGTCGCTCTAACTACGGCGTCATCGATAAGACAGACGGCTGCTCAAAAATTGCGATTTTCAAAATTCCACTATGCGTTCTGGCTAAGTATGACACTTTTATACAGTTCACGTCGGAAAAACACACGTGGTGGGTGGTATTTTTTGGACCCACGGATCAAAAGTTAGAGGGGGGGAGGAGGAGTCTAAGCTCGTGTCGTCACTCGCAAGTTGCATTCGCGTCTTACGAGTGAGTGAGATAAGACATGTATATTTGTATAAGACATGACGAGTAAGGTAACTGTGCGGTCACCGGAGGGGGGCCGCACTTTCGGCGGGAGGCAGGGTGTATCCATACTGTACTTTAGTACCATTCATTATACTGCACGTGTGGTAACGGCAGTAAGATTACATTTGTCACCACCCCAGCTCTTGTCTTGTGTGGTAAGAGTCGAGTCAGGGATTGAAGCGTCAGTGACCATTCTTTGATCGAAGATGATGGGCAGCAGCGTCATTACAGTGGACACTGTGATTGCCAAACCGCTTGTTCGGTGTGGCGATTATGGGCAATTGGTCATTTATCTCCTAATGCGTCTATACGTATAGTTAATAGGAGAGGCCTACGTCCAGCAGTGGACTGAGATAGGCTGATGATGATTATACTGCGCTTATACTAGAAGACCCAAGCTTACAGCCACAAACGCTCTTCAAGGAAAAGGAATGTACACTGAAGCGACGTTAGCCACATACACTGTAGTTGATTAAATTAGAGATTTGTACTGTTGGACGTGCGTTTTAAGTCCACTGCAGTGTAATAAGGACAATACATATTGCACACAGCATACATCATCAGCCTTATCAGCCTATGATAGTCCACTATGAATATAGTATAGACGCATTAGGAGGTAAATGCCCATAATCGCCACGCTGGGCAAGCGGATTGGCGATCGCAGTAATGTGTCCACTATGATGACGCTGCTGCCCATCATCAATTTTTTACCAAATAATGGTCAGTGACACTTCATTCCCTTAGTCGACTCTTACGACACCCGCAGAAGGAGGTGGTGACAAATGTATTCTTACTGCCGTCACCACACGCCCGCACACAGTATGGCTATCGCTAATGCACAAATTCAATTCTGTCCGTCTATCTGTCTGTCTGTCTGTCCGCAGCATAGGTATGTATCTATAGGTACATATTAATAACGCCGAAAAAGTGGTAGAATAAATATTTTTCCTAACTAGTGCGGAAAAGTTAACTTTGCGCATGCTTCGCGTGCGTAAATTTCTCTTGGCACTTGTTATGAAAAAAGTCGTTCGATACACGTATAAAAACTTCTTTGTCGCCCTGTCGCCCTGTCGCCCTCGTTTCACTCGGGCTCCAACTTTCACCCTCGTCGAAAAAAAAAATATTTTGCACTTGTATCGAAATGTACTATTCGGGTACCTCCCCCACAAGTATTTAAAGTGGGGATGATTTTTTATTTTGCTGGAATCCTATAGTGTAGGGTGTAGGGTATCATCAAATAGGTCTTTCAAAAAGAATAAGGGTCCCAAAATAATGTTTTTTGTAAAGTCAATGTTTTCACCAAAATGTTAACGGGTGGCCACCAAACTTCAGACGGGAGAAGCGCAGGGCGTCCGTCCGCTGGATGGGTGGACGAAATACGGAAGAGTGCGGGTCACTTTTGGATGCGGTTAGCTTAGAACCGGGACCAGTTTCTCGGAGGTGTGCAGCAGCGTTCCCGAAGCCCCGCACATAAAGAGAGCGGTGGAACACCCCAGGGGTTTAGTCCGTGCGAGTCGGACATAACCACCCGGTTGCTCCCGGGCCGGGTGGTATCCATAACGGATTCGGCTGGGATAACAAAAAAAAGGACCGGGACCAGTGGCTTAAAGAAAGAGAGGCCTATTATCAGCAGTGGGCGATAAACGGCTGAAAATGATGAAGATGATTAACAAAAGAGGGACGCATAGTATGCTGTCAGTATGGGGTGTCTGAGATTTTCAGTGGCTCGTGAAAAGCCTCGTATATGAAAAACGCGTGAGTGACCATTTGACCAAGTACATTAGAATCACGCTTGCCAAGCACGTGCAAACTGGTTGTTTCCGCCCATTCCTGCAAAATAGTTGATACATCCTAACCACAGATCACGTCAACTAGGGGGAGCATCGTGGTAGAATGTACACGATCCCAAGATGCTCCCCAAAGCGGAAGAGAGGGCAACGTCGCAGGGGAGTTTACGTAGCGGGTATTCTTCTCCTTGGAGGAGCGAGCCTCACATACCATCATGGGCTCCCCCAGTCCGTGTTAATGATGCGTAAATTCTCCCCGGCGTCAACAAAAAAAGATCACCTCAACTAAAATGGTGTAAATACAGACAAACATAGATGTATCGGAGCGCGCAGACTGCTCCAATTTATTGGATAACGACTATACCCCTTGTACAGTTGCCATCATATATATCGAAGCGGCCAAAGTGCACAAAAGTATCTGAACAATCGCTCGCTCTCCAAAACATGTCGTGCGAAGTGACTAAATACGAGAATACGACATGAGGTTATCCGTTCATTATAATTTATAATGTATGTACAGTTAACACATTGAGCGCGGGAAACTCCC
Organism: Thaumatotibia leucotreta; assembly: GCA_025490895.1. Lineage (NCBI taxonomy): Eukaryota > Metazoa > Arthropoda > Insecta > Lepidoptera > Tortricidae > Thaumatotibia > Thaumatotibia leucotreta. The sequence goes on from JALPQI010014004.1 coordinate 21,423, forward strand.
GAGGGAAGTTCCCTGTGGCAGGTCCATTTTCGCTACAAAGCGAAAAATCACGGGATCGGCTACGAGCGTAGCGCGTAGCACTCGTCCGCAATGAAAGTGTTAAATGGAGCTATTAATGCTTGCAGTGGAAGTCGTCTATAATAGATACATTGAAAGTGCGCTTCGATCGAGGCCTGCCTCGGTCCACTTCATCAACCTATAGTATATCAGTCCACTGCTGGACAAAGGCCTCTCCTATTACCTATGCATGTACACGCAGTAGGAGGTAATACCCATAATCGCCACGCTAGGTAAGCGGTTGGCGATCGCAGTGTGTTCTCTATGAAGATGGGCAGTATCATAGAGAAATGAATGGTCATTGGTCAGCGACACTTCGATCCCTTAGTCGACTCCACAAGTGTTGGGGACTAACTCGAGCCATTGATCCCGGGTTCGAATCCCGGCGAGGGCATTCTTTGTGTATTTATTTATCACAAATGTTTGTTCCTTGGTCATGGCTGTCTATGCATTTAAGTATCTATATGTATCTATCTATTATATATATCGTCGCCTGGTACCCACATTACAAGCCTTAATTGAGCTTACCGTGGGACTAGGTCGATTTGTGTAAGATGTCCCAAGATATTTATTTATTTATTATTTATTTATTTATTGATAATTGTATTATCAAACTGGAATCAGAAGTATTGTTGAGGATTCGAAAGTACTGTTGACACAACAAATGACGCAACATTAACCAAGAAAAGAGTTGTTTATAGATATAGCGTCTCGTAATCTATTGTCTGGAATTATCTGCACTTAAACTATGAATAACTGACTATATTATATATCCTAGATTGACTCATACACTGTTGTGCCAACAATATTTTCGAATCCCATTCTAATCACGGTTTGATAATACATTGCGGTGTCTGGCGTTAATCTGTGATGCTACCAATAGAATCATAGTCGTAGGCGCGTCACACGAGGCCCGGCATTGTGGCTCAATCACAGCCAAATTGGCAATTGCTGGACATACCTTCACACACTTGAACTTGCCGCGTTAAAAATAGACGCCGTTAAAAGTCAGGCCAACCCGCTTGTCCAGTGTGGCGATTATACCCATTTGGGTCAAACTCAAAATCATGTTATGAGTCTTTCCGGTGGACATTTTAAAAGTTAAGGGCTATGAGAGTTAATTTTCTTATTGAACCCTTATTGTCATTAAAAGGCACTCCTTTCCTATTGAATTGTATGATAAAAATCACAACTACACTCCTACTCCTACTAGTAAGCAACTGTGCTTACTATTGGCCACAGGAAAGAGGGGCTCTATAGTTCAGCTGAACACGCACTTTTTCTTTCCTGTGGTCGATAGTTAACAGCCTGTGGACAGGTAGTAATGATTTTTATCATACAACGCAATGAAAAAAGAAGAAGTGCGTCTTAATGAAGATAAGGCTTTCATAAGAAAATCAAGCTTTATAGGCCTTAACTTTTAGATTATCCACCGGAAAGACTCCGAACATGGGTTTGAGTTTGACCCATTTGCCTCCTATTACCTTACTTGATTTTGCACTAATGTTCTGATACCACCATGTGTATAACGTTCTCCAGGGTACGTGACTAGTTGATGGAAGAATCTCTGAATTTCGAGTTACAGGCTTAGTCCTAGTTCGGAAGACAGCAGGTCAAACCTGATGACTGATTACAAACCTAATTCAAGTTTGTCAATCTCAACTTAGTATAAGTCATATTGTAACCACCTTTGCATCATGTATTAGGTTTAAAGTCAATAAATATATTATTATTATATGTCTTTGCCATATCTCGGGACCATGGGGTCCCGGGCCTTTGGGAGGCATGCGTGGGGCCGAAGGCAACAGCGCAGAGGCCCTTTAAGACAATTAATATAAAGCAAAGGATACACTTGGCGGATACCATCCCCGAGCGCACAGTTATTTATTATTGTGCTATTATTATTACGCCCGTGCCCATGGGCAATAGGAGAGGCCTTTGTCCAATTAAAAACCGGCTAAGAGCATGTCGGACCATGCTCATTGTAGGGTTCCGTAATTATTCAAAAACGGCTGGGTCGATTGTGTTCCAATAGTTTTATTTTAAGCCCACTAATCACCCATACCACCCAGACCCACGGATCAAGTTTTTTTTATTCTTGGGCGGTTATCTCTGAAAATATTAAATATGGAAAAAACTTTATTTTAGTACCCTTATTCTTTTTGAAAGACCTATTCAACGATAGTACCCCATACTATAATTATATGAAGGATCCACGGGAAAAACATGTCCAGTGAAAATCAGGGCAAATTCACGCCTTATTCTGTTAAAAGTAAGGTAGTTTTTCCTTCTGTAATTTGAATTGACTAGACAATGTTCTTCACTTATAGGATTACAGCAAAAAAAAACTTCCCCACTTTACTACTAGTACCTAAGTTTTTTTGTTTTTCTTTATTTTACCACTTTGTCGACGTGATTAATATGTATACCTGTACGAGATTGCCAATTTCTAGTACTAACGGCCACTGAGCTATGCTGCGAACAGACAGACAGATGGACAGACGGACATGCCGAAACTATAAGGGTTCCAAGTTTACTACGGAACCCTAAAGAGAGCAAGTTACTGTTAAGCACAAGATACGATGGCCATAGGCTGCGTTTCCACCAGAGATAGAAATGACACCTAAGATATTAATGACTCGAGCTGGTGGAAACGCAGCCTAACTCCTCTAAAAACACAAACGACATTTGACACCATGTTTTATTCGTGTTTTCATTAAGCACTTGACAGTCCGCCTGAAATAACTAAAGTTGGTAGTAAAAGCTCTATGAAATGAAATGAAGTATTTTCACCGTTGAGAATTGACATTCTGCATAAATCAACAGACGCCAAATTCCTGTTTAATTGAAAGTCTTTCCCCCCTATTCATTAAAGTCTCCTAATTTAGCCAGCTAATAAGTATCGTTTGTCCTTTTCGGTCTAATCAATATGTCTGTAGGACTTTTTTTATCGACTTGCTAAGTTAGGAGACATTTATGGATAAGGGGGTTACTTCAGTTCATCTCGTGAAAATTTTAAACGGTTGCATCCAATACGAGATCATTTCAAAATGAATCTTATTATTAACACTACAAAGCGTAGGTATTTTTTCTGAAATAACTGTAACGAATTAAAGTGACTGTGTCATATTAACCGTATTATACTAAAATAGACTGCTGTTTCCAAAATAAAATGCAATTTGGACACGTCATGGTTCTTTATTATGACAATAAGTGACCGGTCTCCACGGATTTCAATCCATTGATAAATTGGGTTTCATTCATAAACAAAAATAGATTTTACTTCAACAGCTCAAACTAAGCAAGTACAGTCGGCAACAGTTATATCGGAGCGGCCAGGGTGCCCATAAATAGCTGAGCAGGTCTCTATTGCCATAGCTTTAGAGTTCATGTTCAGATAATTCTGAGCAAATTACTCAGTCAAAAAAATGTACCTGTACGTTAAAAATCATAAGCCAAAACCAAACCATTTTTTAATTAAAATCGTAGGGCAAAAACAAATCCTTTAACTTACGGAGCGGAGCGGAGCTGTGGGAGCTCGGCCAATGAGACCGCATCACAGTGTTTCGAATTCGAATTTGAAGAATGTGATTGGTCAATTTTGCACATCTCCGCTCCGCTCCGCGGCAGTGGAGCCGCACCCTTACTCAAGTAGAGCGAACATTTGTTTTTGCCCTATGACTTTAATAAACATTGGCATACTCACCCATAATAAAAAAGTAAAATGAAGGCTTAATTTAATAAAATGTTGACACGAAAAACGTGTATAATTAGTAAGTAACGCACGTAAAACTGGCAATAACAAATAAAAACGCCAATTAAAATAAAACTGGGAGTCCATTAATTCGGCAAATCACCAGAAACCCGCTTTCGACGCCCATCAAAACGATTTCATAGTTAACTTAACAACGTTAATAACGGTAACGTGTCGTTAATTAGTTTAACGTTAACGAAACGTTAATGAGTGGAACACGACCGTTTAAAAAGGGACCTCTTAATTACTTATAGCGTTTTTAGTTGCGATGTAACGAGGTGGTCATTAAATAGAATAATTACAGTAATTAGAGAGGAAACACAAGTTTATTAGGGGCGTCTAATATTTGTTAATTTATAAATCTAACATACTTTTGACATCAATATCATCATCAGCCTATGATAGTCCACTGCTGGACGTAAGCCTCTCCTATTAACTATGCGTATAGATAGACGCAGACGCATTAGGAGGTAAATGCCCATAATCGCCACGCTAGACAAGCGGATTGGCGATCCTATAATATAAATGGTATTATTAGGTAAAAACTACTTGATCACTGTGAGAGGTGGTGTAGTGTAATAACTAATAAGACTCAGGGGGTAGACTTTTGGAACTGGATTTCATCGATCATCAACGATTTTTCGGCGAAAAATCCTTGGAAGATTCCGTTCGTTAACGCTAAAATGTAATTTCAGATAATTCTCGTTTCCGATTATATTTATATGTTTGTTAAATAATAAAATAATCTATACTTGTTACCACAAAAAATATTTATTGAAAAACTTGACTGAAAAAAAATTGTCTACTTTATTTGGAAAATAATTCGGGGCTAGGGGGCATCCATTCTTTTGTTGCCCCGAAGCCTCTCAACCTCTGAATCCGGCCCTGAGAATGAGCGAATGCTCGTTTGGTCTAAGTCCACCTTAATGCGTCCATATCTACGCGTAAGTGATAGGAGAGGCCTATGTCGAGCAGTGACTGTAATAGGCTGATGATGTGTGTGTGTGTGTGTGTGTGATGTATGATTTAAGACGATTTTTAGCTGGAGAACCAATGAGCTCAGGGAACTGTTAAGTAAATTTACTTAACAGCTCAAAAAATAAAGGGGCTGATAACGTGCAGGGCTGACGCCTGCCAGGTCATGGCTATTGCTCTTAGAATGCCATAAATCGTAAGTATGCAAATTTCTAACCTTACAGGGAGACCGTTACTCCCAGGGTTCACTAGCTCTTGGACTATTTCGCATCAGCATTGTACCCGTGTGAAGCCGGGGCGGGTCGCTAGTATACTACGAGTATATTTTCCTTATCTTGTGAACCTGTCATGGATCCTTGATGGATTCGAGCTCGCCTAATGTATCATCTATTCTTGCTCAATCAACGGCGGGATTTCTATAGAATAATACATCAACTTATAATCAATATTATATCGTTGGTACTTAATAATAATTGGGGAAATGGGTATACCCATGTAACTGTAATAAAAATGACCATTTCATCGTCTGTTTATTTACTTACTAGCGACCCGCCCCGGCTTCGCACGGGTACTATACCTACATAAAAACCTTCCTCTTGAATTACTCTACCTATTAAAGAAATCTCATCAAAATCCGTTGCGTAGTTTTAAAGATTTAAGCGTACAAAGGGACATATTAGGGACAGAAAAAGTGTCTTTATTTTATACTATGTAGTGATGATCCATGTGTAAAGTGTTACATTAAGCACCGTGTTTTTATTGATTTCCGTTAAATTAAAGGGAAGCTTATTTAGGTCAAAAATAATCAATTTCTCTAAGAAACTAGTGTCTTAACTCTTACTGTTATTGAGTTTTTTTTAAGTAAGTTTAATGACTGAACAAGTGTTTTGCAACCTTTATTACATCCTAATGTTACTTATTTTGACATGTGCCGTCAGTCATCTGAGATCTTATTCTTAAGGTTCTCCCACACTTACCATTTCATTTATTATGTATGAAAAAATATCTACAGTGGAAACGAAATAAAATATTACTTACTATCTTATAATAAGATTGAAGAAACAAAATTAAAGATTTGATTTGGTGTTACTTACTTGTATCTATTATATTAGTGGCGCAGTTGTACAAAACCTAAAGTAAGGATCGAAAATGTTGCTTTCCCAATGTTGAATATCCCAATATTTGGGTAGTGAAAACCGGTTTTTATTTGTATGTGATTACGATGAATAACCGCTTATTTACCGGTTTTTCCATACTTTCCAAAACCGGTTTGCATCCCCTATATTTGGGACCTTAGTTTGTAGTGCTGGACTAGAATGGCATAGTGACGGTATTGTTATTCCCGGATACCTAACAAAGCATAAAACAAGAACATACATACTAGATACAAGAATTCGTCTAAGTTTAATTAAAATCTATCACAATATTATACGATCAGGTAATTAAAATCTATCAAAAAGATTAAGCGACGGCCCTGAAAACTTCTGTCCCAAAAGTACCTATGTCTAGGCGTAATAAAATATTTTAAAATAAAAATAAAACCGCCTTCAAAAGTTCGCCCGAACTAAAAAGTCAAAAATAATTTTAGTTCCTATTCCTACTTCTTAGGATTTCCTACCCAAGCCTTTAAACCTTTTACCCTATTCATTGAAATAAAATATTATGGCTAGGTATCCTACAGATTTCTTAGAAGTCGGTGCCAAGCCAAATACGTTCATTCAGGTATATATATTATTAGATAGAGCTTTGTAACTTACTGTCACTCCGATTATGTTTTTATCAACAGAATGGTCTACGTCAGTCATTTTGATGAAAGCACAACCGGAGTGACAGTACTTAAGTTACAAAGCTCTAGCCTCTATCAAATACAGTCATATACTCGCGAAGAGAACATATTTGGCTTGGCACCGACTTCTAAGAAATCTGTAGGATACCTAGCCATAATATTTTATTTCAATGAATAGGGTAAAAGGTTTAAAGGCTTGGGTAGGAAATCCTAAGAAGTAGGAATAGGAACTAAAATTATTTTTGACTTTTTAGTTCGGGCGAACTTTTGAAGGCGGTTTTATTTTTATTTTAAAATATTTTATTTTTTGCTTTTTAGTAGTGTAAAATCGTTATTTAGTATGCTCTAAATACTTATAATTAGAATGTACTGCACTGTAATACGCCAGAAAACCTGAACTGGATACCTTAAATATTCAAAGAATTATCCCATTATCAAGGAGATATACATACATTGTATCATCAGCAAGTATGAATAATTTCAAAGATTATAGGTAACAGCCTTAGCATGCCTATATTATTTAAAGAATCACTTACCGCTAACCAACATGTCATAACTACTAAGCAAACACCTAAATAGATCTCGAAAATGTATGACAGTTGTTATATTCAAAGAATTATCCTCCAACTCCTAATCGTTAAGGAGTTATACCTTTCGTCATCAGCTCACCAACATGAGACTATGACCACCTAAAGGCAAATACTCAAATAGCTTCCAAAATACATGAACTGTGTTATATTTAAAGAATTATCCCCCAACTCCTAATTTCTAAGGAGTTGTACCTTCCATCATCAGCTCACCGTCATGAAAGGATGACTACCTAAACGTAAATACTCGAATAGCTTCCAAAATACATGAAATATGTTATATTTAAAGAATTGTCCCCCAACTCCTAATCTCAAAGGAGTTGTACCTTTCATCATCAGCTCACCAACAAGAAAGGATGACCACCTAAAAGCAAATACTCAAATAGCTTCCAAAATACACGAAATATGTTATACTTAAAGAATTATCCGCCAACTCCTAATTGCTAAGGAGTTGTACCTTCCATCATCAGATCACCAACTGAAAACGTTCATGACTAGATGCAAATACTTGATTAGTCTTCGAAAATAAATGAAAAATGTCATGTGTGCCTACAACATTTGAAGAGTTCCCTCGATTTCTCCAGGATCCCATCATCAGATCTGGATTCGGTGACAATGGGACCAACTAGAAGGTATACCCTTTCAAACAAAAAAAGAATTTTTCAAATCGGTCCACGCGTCTTCGAGTAATCGGGGAACATACATAAAAAAAAAAAAGATTGTAAACCTCCTCCTTTTTGAAGTCGGTTAAAAATAGTATGGCTAGGTATCCTACAGATTTCTTAGAAGTCGGTGCCAAGCCAAAGACGTTCATAGGTATATATTAGATAGAGCTTTGTATCTTACTGTCACTCCGATTATGCTTTTATCAACAGAATGGTCTGCCTCAGTCATTTTGATGAAAGCATAACCGGAGTGACAGTAAGTTACAAAGCTCTACCAAATACATATACTCGCGAAGTGAACATATTTTTCTTGGCACCGACTTCTAAGAAATCTGTAGGATACCTAGCCATACTATTTTATTTCAATGAATAGGGTAAAAGGTTTAAAGGTTTGGGTAGGAAATCCTAAGAGGTAGGAACTAAAGTTATTTTTTACTTTTTAGTTCGGGCGAATTTTTGAAGGCGGTTTTATTTTTATTTTAAAATATTTTATTTTTTGCTTTTTAGTAGTTTAATTTATATAAAAACGTTATTTAGTATGCTCTAACTACTTGTAATTAGAATGTACTGCACTGTAGTAGGCCAGAAAACCTGAACTGGCTAACTTACCTACCTATAGGAATATACAACGAACTGTCTGTGCGATATTCAAAGAATTATACCATTATCAAGCAGTTATACATTGTATCATCAGCAGGTATGAGTCATTTCAAAGATTATAGGCCTTAGCATGCTTATATTATTTAAAGAATCACTAACCGCTAACCAACATGTCATAACTACTAAGCAAACACTTGAATAGATCGCGAAAATGAATGACAGTTGTTAAATTCAAAGAATTATCCTCCAACTCCTAATCGTTAAGGAGTTATACCTTTCATCATCAGCTCACCAACATGAGACTATGACCACCTAAAGGCAAATACTCGAATAGCTTCCAAAATACATGAAATATGATATATTTAAAGAATTATCCCCCAACTCCTAATCTCTAAAGAGTTGTACCTTCCATCATCAGCTCATCAACATGAAAGGATGACCACCTAAAGGCAAATACTCAAATAGCTTCCAAAATACACGAAATATGTTATATTTAAAGAATTATCCCCCAACTCCTAATTGCTAAGGAGTTGTACCTTCCATCATCAGATCACCAACTTAAGACGTTCATGACTAGACGCAAATACTTCATTAGTCTTCGAAAATAAATGAAAAATGTCATGTGTGCCTACAACATTTGAAGAGTTCCCTCGATTTCTCCAGGATCCCATCATCAGATCGGGATTCGGTGACAATGGGACCAACTAGAAGGTATACCCTTTCAAACAAAAAAAGAAATTTTCAAATCGGTCCACGCGTCTTCGAGTAATCGGGGAACATACATAAAAAAAAAAAAAGATTTCGACGAATTGTTAACCTCCTCCTTTTTGAAGTCGGTTAAAAATTACTTTAGAGCTTAGCTGTCAAAAAACAATCCAAAGTGTACGAATTAAAGTTTTACAAGAATTCTTATTATTTAATTATTAAGCGTAACTATTACAAGATTAGAAATAAATTTGATTTCAGATTCGTTTGTTTTCAGCCAGGTTTCGCCAGTTCTAAATATATGTTTTTTTTTATTCATTCACATGTTCAGATATAGTTGCCTACTCAAAGGTTGATTTATTCTTATTTATTTATTGATTAACCCAAGGAGGTGTCATCAGCTCTTAAAATATAGTGGGGACTAAATTATTAAAAAAAAATTAAGGAAGTTCTCAATTCGAATTCTTTTTTGTATGTACTTATATGTTACTCGACTCGTCTCTGAGAATCGTGAACCGTTTTATCTTTTATCAAACTGGTATATTAGAGATGGTCCCGTTGGCACCAAGTCGGGGTCTGAAGATTTGATCTTGGATCTTTTTTTAATTTGGTGATTATTATTCATTTACCGCAAATGTCTAATGACTGCGAACGAAAGTTGGAAGATATCTTAGGTTAGGTAGGTGTCCATCATAAGCCAATGAGGGTGAAGACACATTTATCAGCTGCGTACGCTTTTTGTCCATAGAAAATGTGAATTTAGTATGGAACCGCATCCAGCTTTCCGCACGCGTACGCATGCTTACACGTTTCATAATAAACGGCCAATATTAGACAAAATGCGTACGCATGCTAAGATGAGGACATTTCGTAGCATACACGCTTTTATTTGTGAACTAATTTTTCGTTGCGATATATTGTGGTTTTTTGTGTGTGTTACGAATAAAGTTATTTATATTTCTATATGATGTGTCTTCACCCTAAACAGATATCTGTGGCGGTTCGCTGTACCAGTTTAATTATACATACAGTCCGGTCAGCCCGGCCAATCATTTCATTATCCTTACTCGTTATTATGTCAAAACAAACCCCGGCAAACCCTCACAACTGCAAAATTCCAAATACAAAAGAATAACCAGCAAATTCCGAGTTTCGTGGCGGCGTCGAGTTTCTGACAATACTTAATACTTCCATGGAAAATGTGGAAACAAGGTAGCCACACAAACGGAAAAGTTTTTTTTTTCATCATCATCCTCATTTTAGCTAGGTATAAGACATCCACTGCTCCTCGGCCTCCCCTTTGGACCTCCATATACAGGGCGTCCCAAAGTTGTGGGACATGAAGGGGAAGTACCTTAAATATCGTAGATAGTGTATTTTGCTGAAAGAAGACTTCATGCTATTTTTAAAATTTATTAATAGTGCATTCAAAGTTTTTCAAAAAATTACTTGATTCATCCGGATATCGAACCAACTACAATTTTTTTTCGAATTTTGAACCAAACTTGTTTGGTTATTCTTTTAGTTTTGGATACTATGTTTCTTAGGAAAAAATGTTATTTTTTTTATCCATTCTTTCGAATGACATCATAAAATTACGAAAAAATTTTTCGTATTATAGTAGGTTCGATGCCTAGAAAAAGCATTGATTTTTTAAATGCAGTATTATTTAATTTTCAAAATAAAATAAAGTCTTCTTTCAGAAAAATATCCTTTCTACGATATTTAAGGTACTTCCCCTTCATGTCCCATAACTTTGGGACACCCTGTACACCAGTTGGAAGCGACCTGCATCCAGCGTCTCCCGGCGATCTTCATATTAAGATCGTCTGTCCATCTCGTGGCTCGTCGTCCTACACTGGGTTCGCCAAAATGAAGTCTTGTTTAATTAATGTTAATCGCCTCTCTTTCATATGTTCAACAGGGATACAATAGATATAGTCAAATAGACGATTGAAAAATAGAAATGGTTCGCAGTAGCCCCTCAAATTTATACCAACTGCGATTAGGGTCAAACACAAACCCATGTTCGGAGTCTTTCCGGTGGACAATCTAAAAGTTAAGGCCTATTAAAGCTTGATTTTCTTATGAAAGCCTTATCTATATTAAGACGTACTCCCTTTTCATTACGTCGTATGATAAAATCATTACTACTTGTCCACAGGCTGTTAACTATCGACCACAAGAAAGAAAAAATACGTGTTCAGCTGAACTGTAGAGACCCTCTTTCTTATGACCAATAGTAAATAACCGGTAGGAGTGTAGTCATGATTTTTATCATACATTCAAGAGCAAAGGAGTACTTTTAAATGAGAATAAGGGTTTAATAAAAAAATAAATCTCATAGCCCTTAACTTTTAAAAAGTCAACCGGAAAGACTCATAACATGATTTTGTGTTTAACCCATTAATTTTACCCGGACTTTAGACATTGTGTGGTAACCGGCACCGAACGCAAATTTGGTAAATAGATTACGAAAGCCGGAACCGGCGGGTTTGAATTAATTATGTTATTGTGCTCTCATATTCCTGTGCTGACGATGAAAATATTGTTCTACATACATCAACCTCGGGTGCGAGAGCGCCCGGGGATCTTTTGTGGGAATTATTAGCATATCGTGGCCGTGAGTAATTAAAATACAACTGGTTCGATAATATGTTTAATTTGTTGTTTACGTATTATTTACAGCGGCATACATTTGCTTGATGTCCAATATGTCCATGAATGTTCAAAAATCGGGCAATAGGGTTAATATTTTAAGACCTGTCAGTCTTTTTTAGATATAAATAAATAATAAATAAATAAATATCTTGGGACATCTTACACAAATCAACCTGGTCCCACGGTAAGCTCAATTAAGGCTTGTGATGTGGGTACGAGGTGACGATATAGGTATATAATAGATAGATACATATAGATACTTAAATACATTTGTCAGCCTCCATAGCCTAGTTGGTAGAGATGAATGATAAATAAATACACAAATAATGCCCTCGCCGATCGATCAATCGATGAGATATATTTCGAAGTTTTTGAAACGGGAACAATTTTTTATTAATTGTTTGGGTCAATTACTTATATGTTATTCTGTCACGTCACCTAGAGGAGAACAGTTGCATAGTTTTCTAGAAGAAAGTATCCTTTTAAGCTCTGCTATAATGATAAGTGGGTGACCCACCTTAGAAAGTTAATTCTGGCGTCAGTTCGGTAGCTCTACATTATTGTCTGTTGACTGATGCCAAGTGAATTTGAACTCTGCATCTTTCGACTGATAAAAATTGACTGACCGTCTAACTGCTGCCTATGTAGGTACTTATCTATTTATATAATTTCGTGGCGGCAATGTAGATTTTATATATGTACAATATACACAAGAATCGACACGTTTTTTATCATGCCTAATTCTTCAGGGAGCTTATCTCCAGTATTAAAAAAAATATATTATTGAGATAAAGTGACGTTGTAAGCAAATAATTATAAAACAATAACATAATGTTTCCTTTTAAAAACAAGACACTAGGATAGTAAAGACAAACAAATTAAACGCTTATGCCTTGATTAAGAGACACAGTATGAGAGATAGTGAAAACACGAGTGCGTATATAATGTTAGTAGGAATCTTTTGAAGATAAACTCCTACCTACATATTAAAATATTATCGAACCGGGTTACTCACGTATTTAAGTCGATGTTTGCTCGACATGTTTCGACCCGTTAAGAGGGTTCTCGCCCGGAGCACCCAGGGCCAAAGCGTACGCATCGGACTTCGTCGTGCAAATCATCGACTTAATCACGTGTATTTTAATATACATAATAATCTTGATATTTTATTCGTAAACTGTCACTGACCATTCTACAAGATTGATGATGGGCAGCAGCGTCATCATAGTGGACACATTACTGCGATTGCCAATCCGTTTGCCCAGCGTGGCGATTATGGGCATTTACCTCCTAATGCGTCTATACGCATAGTATAGTTAATAGGAGAGACCTACGTCCAGCAGTGGACTGAGATAGGCTGATGAAGTGAACTTCATTCCGACGTTTCGTATATTTTTCAGGGTTTGTGGTCGCCCGCAGACCACGAACCCAAATATTAATATACGCACGTTTATCCGTTTTCATAGTTTTATTTCATAATAATCATGATTAACACGTACAGGAATTAAAATCTAAGCGACAAAGAAAATCCTCTTCTTCTGTAACCTTGACCCAATCGGGGGCTTAGATCTACAGACCAAAGAGTAAAATATTAAGTAGACTTGGTACGGAAATTTAAGGCGTCTGGCAGCCAGGTACGGCCATAGATCTCACGTGCCTACACTTTCCGAACACAATACCTACTCATATTAAGAGGGGTGAAACGAGGCCACCGATTAAACCCCCTCGAAATTAAACGTTTAATCCAATAACGATACGCCCACAACTACATTCCACTTCTCAATATCACTAGTTTATTACCTATGAGCATGCAAATATATAATAAATTAAACTGTACCTTTCTTACTGGCCCCCAAATATCGCTGGTTATATGCAAATTTAAAAAGTATCACAAAATGTTACTCTTGTTCGAAAGCTATAGAGAAACGCATTTTCTTTTTAAAAACTTTCATCGTTCTTTTCACAAAAGGCTCCACTGTTTTAGTTTTAAAGTTTTTTATAAATTCACTTAGCAACACTTCAAACTTTTGACACTGGCCACCAAAATCTGGCGATCCGATGAAGAAAATCGCGCGCGATAATTGAAATTAGAACGTCCGAACTACAAAACGTCACTTCACAAAAATGGTCGCCGTACGGCGGAAGCAGTTTAATGGTACTGCTATTTTGACCATTCCTTACTCTGTATTATTTATTTTTATTGGAAAATTAGGCTGTAATGGCCGGATTGGTGCGTATAACGATGTCTGCGGCATCTAAGCCCACACAGTACTCGTATGCGACTGAGGAGTCGTTCATCGTTCATTCCTTTTCGTCGTCAAATATTCTGTTTAATAATTTAAGACCTGTACATACATAGGATCTCTTTGAGATATCTCGGTATGAATAGTGACGTCAGAAGAAGTTTACAGAGGAGTTAACACGCACTCAAGAAGTTTGACTGAATTATAAACTTTGGAGTTTGAAACTCTTCGGAAGCTCTTTGAGCGCTGTTGGTTTTTGGTGCAAGAAAACATGTTTGATATTGTGTTATTATTATTAAGATTAATTTAATGATGAGATGCTGAATAATACTTATGTTAACTATAGTCAAATGGGATTTTTATTATCCTTCTAAAATTTTAGTGCCAGTCCTAGATGACGTCCATTTGCGGAAAAATTCTGAAAATTTTGAAGAGTAGGTACTTATTTCTGAAGAATCTAGTAATTTAAATGTTTGTTTTGTTTCTGATACAACTCAGAAAAGTGCAATAGTGAAGAATTAATTCAGCTGAAGTCTACGCCAGCCACAACCACATGCTGAGACCGTGTGTTACGAATAAATTATATTATAATATTCCTATTTCTAAGTATCGATGGGCTACCGGTAAGGTATGTGATTTTTAATCCAATGGATTAAAACCAAGTTCCAGTTCTTGTCTTAGTAATGAGTTTTCCGGAACTTTCGTATGAAACATCACTAGATATTTAGAATAAATATTAGGAAACCAGCAGCCTATCTAAGATGCCATTCTGCAAGCTTATTCGATAATCGAAAAGTGATAAATAAGTGATCAATGTATTTATTAGGTTCTAACGTACTTATTACGTACCGTAAACCTTTGCAAAATAGCATTTTGAATATACTGGTTTCCCAATATAAAAGACGGTTTCTCCCCAAAGTGTTAAAAGATCAGATTTTAGTAGCTTCCATTAAAACTAAAAATGTGCAAAATCCAACAGCAGCACTGTCATTAAAAAGGTCTGCGTTTGTACTTTATTTCATTCCATAGGTGCAAAGTTGAATTCCATTGAATAATTTTATATAAGTGCGTTCTGCGGGTACTCTCTAAATAAATCACCGCCGTCCAGACACCAATCACCATTGTATTTACTCTGACTAAAATACAAATATCTCAGTTTTGCAATGAAATTAAACATAGCGCCCATAGAATGAAATCAAATATGTAAATACCTGATGACACGACTATCAGTTCTGCTGGGTTTTGGTCTACTTTCCATACAACGCTGCCCATGGTGGCCATGGTCCTTTCAATCGTCTCTCTTTGTCCCACCGTAGACGCCTTCTTTGGAGCAAAGGAGACAGGGAGGGTATTCTAAACCGTGGCCGGGAAAATAATCGCATGATCATTGGATGTTGTGAGTTTTGTGTGTAGGCCTAGTGACAACCCTAGCCTAGACACTTCTAGGCTAGGGTTGTCACTAGGCACGCACTTGGTCTTGATCATTCACTATTTTCACTAATGATCAAGACCAAGTGTGGGTAGTTCGGAAAACCCGCGCAGCTCAAAGGCGTTGATACATTTTCTCGCCAGTCTGCCTGCGACCACGGGTGTAAAGGTTATGCCCGAAACGTCAAGGTCCCGGATGCTGACATATTCAGAGATGGGCTTGGTCAATATATTAAAGTTGCGACGATGACCCTAGACTTCATCATCATCATCAGCCTATGATAGTCCACATACATTAGGAGGTAAATACCCATAATCGCCACGCTGGGCAAGCGGATTGGCGATCGCAGTAACGTGTCCACTATGATGACGCTGCTGCCCATCATCAATCTTTTAATAACAAATAATGGTCAGTGACACTTCAATCCCTTAGTAGACTCTTACGACACCCGCAGGAGGAGTTGGGGTGGTGACAAATGTATTCTTATTGCCGTCACCACACGGCTTACCCTAGACTTTGCCCAGCTTAATTAGTTTTAAATTTGTTAATCTTCTTGAGTTACTTTTTTGACATATTTTATTGAGTAGTTTTTTTTATAATTTTATTTCGTTTGTTACTTACTAATGAATGCAAATTTGTTACTAGGTACATAATTATACATATTACTGTACCGTGTAAGCGCATTTGATGTAACTGTAAGCTTATATGAGTGAATAAATAAATTGAAATTGAATTGAAATTAAACGTAAGTTTACGCGATTAAATAAGACCCGTTTGTCTTTACAATATGATGGGATAATTTAGAAGTATTATCAGCTCTATAATATATACTCGGTTTTATTCGCTCGTAGGTATGAACTCCAATAACGTGCACTTAGCCGCCTACTACTCCTTTGTCCGTTTCTAATGTACTATCATTAATAAAGGGAATTTGTGGGATGCAATTGTTGGGATTCATAAGAATCTTAAGCTGCGACGATGATCTTATGATGGTTGTTCATTTGTCGTATATTTCTCGCGCAACTAAAATGAAAATTAAAACGTAGTTTTAATCTTTTTTAACTATTGTCAGCCTCTGTAGCCTACACTCGCGGTCAATGAATACGGGTCAGGTGGATTTTTTCATAGAAAATACTGGAAACATGCTGATTACAAATATTTAAAAAAAATATTTATAATACAAGTGGAACCATTTTTAACATCACATTGTATTGGAATTTCCCTGAAGTTTTCACTCGATCCGAAAAACACGAAACTTTATCGTCAGATGACTCCGTAGATATAAAAATAGCAACTCATGATTAAAAAAACTCGTATTACCATACATTTTAGGTGGTTTTCTTAAATGGTCTACATTTTTGTCTAAAACCGACCTAACGACAATTTTAAAGTTTTTTTAGATTTATTTATAGGGAAATTCCAATACAACATGATTTAAAAATAGATTTTACCTACATTATAAATATTTTAAAAAAATATTTGAAATCTCTTTGTTTTCATTATTTTCTAAGAAAAAAACCACCTGACCCGTATTCATTGACTGAGTGTGTAGTTGGTATTGGTAGTCGACCCTGCCTACGAAGCTGGACGTTCTGGGTTTGAATTCCGGCGAGGGCATTCATATAATAAGAAAAGTTCAGTGAGAAGTAATGTAGGTACTTCAAAATTAATCGTTAATTAAGCGCTTGACAATGACAGTCCGCAGCCACTCGCAGCGATTGACAACTAAGTACAGTCAAAGACAAAATAAGGTGTACACAAAAATGTTCAAAAATATGTCCCAGTGCACTCTAATTCTATGTAATAAGTAATATCGTAACATATTTATGAGCGGATTCTTTCGATGCTAATTTTTGCACTTGACTGTACCTAATATTACTTAGCAGGACACGCGTTACATTGATCGTTCGAAGGAAATCAAATTAATTGTACAGTTAATTTAAATATTTGTCAGTTAATTTAATACTTGAAAACGATTGCCAATAATGCGCATTATTACCCATTTTCGAGAAAGCCTGAGCCATGGTAATAGACTGTATAAGGTTTGACGGCAACCATGCCATAGCTCAGTCGGAAGTGACTCTTTCTACGTAGCTAGTGGTCCCGGGTTTAAATACTTTGAATCCCGGTTAGGGCATCTCTTTGTGTACTATAACATGCGCAATTCCGAACTCGTAAACCCAAAACAGTTCAATAAATGTTTACTTTCCACCTCATTTCCTCCCAACATGCTGTTAATTACCACCAGAAATAGTCCTTCGGAAAGTTTACAAAATATCACTTTGCGTGGCGGCTATAAAAGTATAGGTACCCAGATTTTTTAGGTTTTCGTAGACTAATAGCAAAAATCCTAAAAACAACTCTTGTGGATTGATCACATTGCCTGACCGTTTAGCCGTTAAACCATACGTGTGTGGTATCTATGAAAGGTTTTTGAAACTGATATTGAATTTTTGTTATTCAATATTGGGGAGGGTATTAGTGTGGGATGCTACCTGCGTAGATACGCTGGCCCCTTCCCACCTCTCCGGAACCAGTATTCAGGCAGGTGCGGCGGCTAAAGCGACCGAAAAGCTAAAAACGCACAAGTACAGGGGTCTTGGTCCCGAGTACATTTTCATGCCATTCGGGGTTGAAACCCTAGGCCCGTGGGGTCCCAATGCTATCCAGCTTCACAAAGAACTCGCCAAAAAGCTGGTCGACAACACCGGTGACGGATTAGTATTGCAATACAGCGGGGAAATGCTGTCAGCATTCTCGGCACCATGCCAAGGGAGCCTCAATTTTTAGATGTCATAATCATCATCATCAGCTTATGTTAGTCGCTACTGCTGGACGTAGTACTCTCCTATTAACTATGCGTATAGACGCATTAGGAGGTAAATGCCCATAATCGCCACGCTGGGCAAGCGGATTGGCGATCGCAGCAATGTGTCCACTATGATGACGCTGCTGCCCATCATCAATCTTGTAGAATAGTCAGTGATCCCTTAGTCGATTCGTAAGACACCCGCAGGAGGAGTTGGGGTGGTGACAAATGTATTCTTACTGCCGTCACCACATGGCACATTTTTTAGATGTATTTTAGGTTTATTTAGTTTGAATTTGTTAGTTTTAATTTAGTGTTATTTATAAGGTTTATTTTGGTTATGTAATTATTTTGTACCATATATACATTCTTGTGAATAAAGTATTCAATATTTTATTTCTACTTACCTAATGTGTGTTTTGTCATTATTCTCATTCAGTACCTTTATTACTCGTAGTTACGAAAGAGCTCGTGATTCTATGCAAGTAGACGTATGGCTTTTATAGTGCAGTAATTGAAGCGAAAAATATGGTCTTACCTCCGAATTTTTTTACTGTGAAGCGATTTGCATGAAATTTTGGATTTAGGCTCATCTTACCCTTAACTTTAAAAGTGAAAATGATCTGAACTGCGCCTGTTATTTTTAAGGGATGTAAACCACCCCTTAATGGCAAAATTTATATTGAGCCATTTTATTGCTAAAAACAAGTCTAATAGGAAGTGGTGAAATTGTAAAGTATTTTCTAACATAATTACCTCATATGAAAATCATTTTCAACCCCTTCAAAATCTTACAACCCTTGCAAACAACCCCTAAATTGAAAAATCAAAAAAAAAATTGGTATGACATAAAAAGATGTAAGTATAAAGTAAGTAATATTTTATGCTCTCTATAATAATTATCAAATTCTTAAACCCCTTTCAACCCTTAAAAACTACCCCTTGATAAAAAATTGTTATTTTTTTGATAATATGAAAAGGATTTAAATATTATTCCACACTCTCGAAAATGATTATCATATTCTTAAGGTTTTCTACATACACCTACACCACAACCTAAATTAAAACAGTAAATACAGTATGTAAAAAAAGATGTGAATGTATAAGTCATATTGACCAACTTTTACTGCCGGACCAACGCCGAAATTGCGTGAATTAATTTGACTGTCCCATACAAAACGGCAGCATACTCGAATAGCTTCAAAAATAATCATCCCCCAACTCCTAAACGTTAAGGAGTTGTTCCTTCCTTCATCAGCTAACTAACACGAAACGATAACTACTACTCGCAAACACTTGAATAGATTTCGAAAATGTATAAAATTTGTTATATTCAAAGAATTATCCTCCGACTCCTAATCGTTAAGGAGTTATACCTTCCATCATCAGCTCACCAACATGAGACTATGACCACCTAAAGGAAAATACTCGAATAGCTTCAAAAATTCTTGAAATGTGTTATATTTAAAGAATTATCCTTAACTCCTAATCGTTAAGGAGTTGTACCTTTCATCATTAGATCACCAACTTAAGACGTACATGACTAGACGCAAATACTTGATTAGTCTTCGAAAATAAATGAAAAATGTTATGTGTGCCTACAACATTTGAAGAGTTCCCTCGATTTCTCCAGGATCTCATCATCAGATCTGGATTCGATGACAATGAAACTAACCAGAAGGTATACCGTTTTAAACAAAAACAGAATTTT
Source organism: Thaumatotibia leucotreta (assembly GCA_025490895.1). NCBI lineage: Eukaryota > Metazoa > Arthropoda > Insecta > Lepidoptera > Tortricidae > Thaumatotibia > Thaumatotibia leucotreta. Next base: position 41,405 of record JALPQI010014004.1, read on the forward strand.
TTAAATCGGTCCACGCGTCTTCGAGTAATCGTGGAACATACACAAAAATAAAAATAAATATTTCGTTGAATTGTAAACCTCCTCCTTTTTTGAAGTCGGTTAAGAACCATTGTAAAGGTAATTAAGAGAGCTACAACATCCTTCATTGCAATATATAGTAATAAACCTTTTTCTAAAACGGCGAAGGGTTAAAGGGCTTAAGAGAGGCTCTGATTGCGCTGCCACGCGCTCTTTAAACAATCATATCTCAGTCAATTTTTGTTTGACAGAAAAAAACAACAAAACCAAATTGTTTATCAGAAAATACCTTAATTTTGAATTCCTACACTTTTATACGTATCTGTAGTCATTTTTGAGATATTATTAAAACAAAATGTGTTTTGAAGAAAATTCGAAATTTCGTTTTTTATTTAATCGTGACTTTTTTTTAAAACTATGCATCCTGAAGCAGCCAAACTGATACTAAGTATCTATCAAACTCTTCATAATAAAGTGAATTCTAGGCGGAATGCGATTAATTTTAATTTTAGTGGAAATGGCACTTATGAAACCCATTGATTTAAAAGAAAAAACATTAGATGCTCCCCTTATTTGCGATACAGCTCACTTAGTTTCCGTGCAAAAGACTTTTAATAGTTCTCATTTTAAAGCTTATTTCAAGCACTACAAAATCCTTATGCATTAGAATGCATAAAATGCATCTGCTCGCCGGTAGATGGCATTGACCACATCGATTAAATTTCAGACAAAATAAAAAACGGCTTTGATCTTTAATATCTAGCTTAATATTGCACTTAGAATACTTTATAAAAACCCAAATTGATCATTGTTTTACGTGCTACAATTTTGTACTTACATCGATCCTTCGGATTCATTCGGCCTTCTATCGATATCCGAGGTTATTTAGCAAAATAAAAACGCCACCCCCGAGAAGGGGTGAAGGGGGGAATGATTCGTTCGAATCATTTTCACTTTTGAAGTTAAGGGTAAGATGAACCTAATTCCAAAATTTTATGCAATTCGGTTCACAGTAAAAAAATTCGGAGCATTAATGCTTCAATGACTGCACTATTAACTCTACCTACTTAATTGAAAATACACTTACACATAAAAAAAAATAGCCAGCCTGCTAGTGAATGGAAAAACTATTTTTCCACTTAAATTACCAGTGGGTTATTCTTAAGTCTATCTTACTTGAAACTCAAATAAATCGCTTTTATTACAATTACTTTATCTCAAGAATTTATCTTGAAGATTGTTTGCCGACGTCGAAGATGACACGATTATACAATACTAAGATACGACACTTACAAACAATCCATTTTTATTAGGGTTCCGTAGCTAAAATGACAAAAACGGAACCCTTATAGTTTCGCCATTTTCGTCTGCCCGTCTGTCCGTCCGTCCGTCTGTCCGCAGCATAGCTCAGTGGCCGTTAATTAATACTAGAAATCTGAAATTTGGTACAGATATACTAATCACATATTAATCATGTCAACAAAGAAGTACAATAAAAACTAGAAAAAAAAAATGTTTTTTCGGGTACCTCCCCAACTGGTGAAGTGGGGATGATTTTTTTTTATTTGTTGTAATCCTATAGTGTGGGGTATCATTGTATAGGTCTCTTAAAAATAATATAGGTCTTAATAGAAAGTTTTTTAAAAGTCCATATTTTCGAAGATAATCGATCCAGAAGAAAAAAATATGGTGTCCCCCCCGGGATTCCTTTCTTTCCCATATATTTGTTAATCCGAATTTCGTTAGTTTCGAAGTTTGAACTGTGACCTTACAGCGCGCGAGCCGACCAGGACCGACTTTTAAAATAATACTCTTACTAAACTAAGTTTATTACCAAATTTAGATTGCAAGTGCGAGTGAGAAAAAATGAAGTTCGAATTTTCTTTTCGCACTAGTAGGTACCTATCGTATGACGTTACAGTACAGATGGCCCTCCGAAGTTCCAACCTGGCTAGAAATGGGCCACTTCTCGCACTAGTGCATGAAAAGAGGATCATATGTATGAAAAGAAACAATATAAAGGTGCATTTAGACCAAACGAGCATTGTCCCCCACTCTACGAAGACAACGAATTTCGACGAATCACGTTTTGTGTAATGAACGAATTTCGTAGAGTGGGGGATAGAATGAGCGAATACTCGTTTGGTCTAGATGCACCTTTATAAGAGCGCATGATATTGAAATGATCGAAAGGAACAAGGCAAATCAGGATTAAAAAAAAACGTCGTATGAGTTAAACCTGAACGCTACATTTTTTTAACAACTAAGGAAAACATTTACCAATACATCAAAATCTCCACACAAGCTTGTCACATTTTAAACCCTAAAACCAACGAAATAAGGTTGAAATCCTCACCCGTAAAGGGTAAAATCACATGATGTGACTGCGACACAAGGTTTAAAGCAGAGATTCCCAAACTTAGCCCCTACCACCCCCAGGGGCCGGTAAAGGCCTTAAGGGAGACAAGCCCCGAGGAAGAAAGAAAAAGGGGGTGGCTGAAGTTGCACAAAATATAACGAATCTTAATAAAACAAATTAAGAATTACATTGCAATTATAAAATCGGCTTTTTTGTCAGTCCGAAAAACAAAAGTTATGTACTCGGTGACCGGTGACAGGGATCGGAACCGGTTTTTTTTAGAAAAACCTCGAAATAGCTAAATATTTTAAATTGTTTTACACTTCTTATGTAGTTTTCAACATTTTATGTAATTATTAACATGGTATTTTTGAATTACTCCATTAACATAAAAAATATAATCCATTAACGAAAAAGAACGGAATTCGAACCGTTCTTTTGTATGGAGAAAAAACCATTATCCGATGCTCGCTCAGTGGTCGAAAGTTAAGAGCGTGTATACTTAAATCTATGTTAGGTACGATTTTATTACATCGGTAGAATTGCAGACCGGGGAACCTAGTTGTACCGCTGATTGTTTTATCCAAAAATTAGTACAGGAACTCCATAACTTTAGGTATGTCCATTGAAAAGATGATAACCTAAATTTGACAATGACTACCGTGAACTCACATTATTTAATAAATTAAATATTGTCAATGTTTTTGTCAGTCACATTGATTTGAACGGTTTGGTTTTTTTATTAAAGACGAAGTAGGGAATAAATAATAATAAATAAATAAATATTTTTGGACATCTTTACACAAATCGACCTAGTCCCACGGTAAGCTCAATTAAGGCTTGTGATGTGGGTACCAGGCGACGATATATATAATGGATAGAATAAGAATAGTTTATTTCCAAAAGCTTTACAATGTATAGTTACCATGGATAGATACATACCTATAGATACTTAAATACATAGACAGCCATGACCAAGGAACAAATATTTGTGATAAATACACAAATAATGCCCTCGCCGGGATTTGAACCCGGAACCTCCAGCTTCGTAGGCATAGTCACTACCAACTAGGCTACGGAGGCTGACAAATCTGGCTGGGAATTAAACAAAATTATAGCGCTTTAGCAGTCACACAAAAGTTTGAGAAGCTATGGTCTAAAGGGATAGAAGTCGTGGTTGAATGCTATTAAGGGTGACCTTGTCCGATAAGAGGGTTGCTATATTGACGTGTATGACGTACCGCACCCACATATCACTTAAGTATATGGGGCATATAAGATTACGTCACACATTGCCGCTTTCGGACTAATAGCGCTCTTAATTGTTGTTTAATAGTGAGTTCTGTGTAGCAATGTACCGAGGAGAAGTTTCGTAAGTTGCCAAACTTCTATATAGAGAATGGCAATTGAAATTTTACAAGCAATCTTATCAGGCCAAAACCGTTGAATATAATGTATATTTTATACCTCGTTTACTCAATTATGAAATACAATATTCTACATAACTTGTTTTATAAGTTCTCATGGAAACATTCTCAATGAGAACTTATTCTTAAATTCTCTTGAAAATTCTCGGAATTTTGAGAATGTTCTGCAACTTTTACATTACTAGTTTTGTGTAGTGATTAATGATTATTATGATTTTTTTACGTTCAGTTTTTTAAAACTGTCAAGTATACTTAATATGAGGATTTGAGTCACGGAAGGAATCCCCCTAGGGATTTTTTTTGGAAAGGAGTTTTTCTATTAAGCATACCTACATGATATAAATAAATAATATCTAAAATTGGAACTAGTTATACGAACATTTTAGGTGACATTTGCAAATACATATGCAATTGGCCTCTTTCACCATATTAATTACAAGACAATTGTAAAATGTCACTGTTACTTTCGTCACAGACCTCCGTAGGCTACGGCTACCGTTTACTATCGGACGGTCCATGAGCTTGTTTGCCACCAACATAAAATTATTACTAATAACATTATTAAATCGTTAATAACCTACTTTTTATTTTCCGAAACCCGTGACAAATTGTCGCAAGGTTTAGTACAATTCTCATTCAATCTTGACATGAGGTTCGGCATATAGGTATGTCGGAATTTCGGTACAATTGTCGTGTTTTTGTGACAATTGTAATTTTGCTTCTCAAAAATTTTGTTACTGC
>JALPQI010014005.1:0-36639 GCA_025490895.1 Thaumatotibia leucotreta
GACATTTTATTTGTTCGTAGTACCTATCCATTGCATAATACTTACTGGCCAGTCTACATACACTCCTTTTCTGAAGAGTTTACCAAGAGAAGACATTAACCTTCGCAGATTTGGAACTGATCCTGGCATACCACTGCTGCAGCTGCAGCGTAGAGGTCTCCAAACAGGTGCTGGACATGAACTTCACTCTCAAGAGCCTCTTCGACAACTTTTTCAAGGACCGGGTTGTCAATTATAAGATATTTGACAATCTTTCTGCAGCGTAAGTTGTACCCAAGGGGTTTTCATCCGTCCGGGTTTTCCTGAATATGTCCTAAGTAGATTAGATGGCGTCCGGGGAGGAATTCATTTGTAGTCCGGGTTTGAAAATGTAGTCTTGGATCGCCCGCTACGCACTGTCCCCGCACGCCGCGATGAACCGACGATGTCCGGATTTTGTCTCTTATAATACGAGCTTTTCAGGCGTCTTATCCTGACATTGGTCGTGTGGTGACGGCAGTAAGAATACATTAGTCACAGCCCCAACTCTCCCCGCGGGTGTCACAAGAGTCGACTAAGGGATTTAAGTGGCACTGACCATTCTTTGATAGATGATGATGGGCAGCAGCGTCATCGTAGTGAACGCAACGTGGTGATTATGTATCTACACGCATAGTTAATAGAAGAGACCTACGTCCAGCATTGGACTGAGATATATGATGTGATGTGACCTAATCAACAAAGTTAACTACTTAAAGGTTATTACGGTGCAAGTATATCCAAACTATCCGCTTGTAAATTTAGGAAAACCTTGTTTTAAATAGTAGGGTGTGTACTGTGTAAGCAAGGATGTGAAGTGATTGATTCAGCTTGACTATCATGATCTAGTGTGGCGATGCCGCTGGAGGCGCGTGCGCACGACGGTTCAGCACTCATGTACGGCAAGATCATCCACCCTGACGCCAAGAAATACATCTTCAGTGACGGTATCAGGTACATCACCTTCCTACTAGTTTGCCAAAGCTCAGGATCAGGGTCTATAGGCCACATATGTGACAAGTAAGAGATATAAAAATCTTCATCATTAGGGTTCCGTAGCCAAAATGGCAAAAACGGAACCATTATGGATTCGTCATGTCCGTCTGTCACAGCCGATTTACTCGGAAACTATAAATGCTACAGTAACGAAATTTGGCAAGGATAATTATGTGTTGTATAAACCGCTACAGGATTATGATACTAAATTGTAATAAAAACCATTGGGGTGGGGGCCCTCCATACTTTTGTAACTGAGGGATAGAAAAATGTTTTTAGTTGTATGTAAGCGTGTGGGGTATTAATAGAAAGGTCTTTGAAAATGATATGAAGGTTTATAAATCTCATTTTTATTTAAGCAAATCGTTTTCGAGATATCAGCTCTCAAAATCTGAAAAATGTGTCCCCCCCCCCTCTATTTTTTAAACTACCTACGCGATATAAAATTCTAAAAAAGTATGTGTTATGCACATTAATAAGTTCTATCAACGATTTTTGGTTTGATTAAATTATCTCCTATAGTTTTTGAGGTAGGTTGTATTAACTGTATTTTTTAAATAATAAATTGATAATGGTACGGAACCCTTCGCGCGCGAGTCCGACTCGCACTTGGCCGGTTTTTTTTTTCTAATAAAATTTGGTAACGTAATTGAAGCATCATTCATATTAAAACTAAATAAATGTAGCTGTTAAGTTTTAGACAATAATATAAAGTAATCGGATATTCGAATACCCTATGTCGTATGGTTAGAATATTATCAAATCGGAATCAGAAAAGGATTCGGAAGTACTGTGGACGCAACATTTACCAAGAAAAGTGTTGTTTATAAATAGATGTAGTGAGCGATTAATTAATCTATTGTCTGTAACCCCCTTATTCATAAACGTCTGCTAACTTAACAAGCCGCTAATAAAATAATTGTTTGTTCCTTTCGGTCTTAACAATGTGTCCATAAGAGCAAAAGGGACAAACAATTATTAGCGGCTTTTTAAGTTAGCAGACGTTTATGAATAAGGGGGTAAGTCTCTACACTTAAACTAAATATGAATAGGTAGTATGAATATAACTATGAATATATCCTAGATTTACTTATACCTACATTGTTGTGTCAACAGTACTTTCGAATCCCATTCTAATCGCGTTGTTTTTAGAATATTCGAATTGGAAGCTTTACCTGTATTCACTGGCCGTGTGGTGACGGCAGAAAGAATACATTTGTCACCACCCCAACTCCTCCTGCAGGTGTCGTAAGAGTCGACTAAGGGATTGAAGTGTCACTGACCATGATGATGGGCAGCAGCGTCATCATAGTGGACACATTACTGCGATCGCCAATCCGCTTGCCCAGCGTGGCGATTATGGGCATTTACCTCCTAATGCGTCTATACGCATAGTTAATAGGAGAGGCCTACGTCCAGCAGTGGACTATCATAGGCTGATGATGACCTGTATTCACCCTCCATTCCTAAGAATCTTCACGTTCCTCCCAAACTCTAGAATGTGTTTTCCAGAGTGGCTCTAATGGTGCTGGACCTCTGGCAGCAGGAAGAAGGCACGTGGCCCGGCGTTAAGCTCATCTTCGATATGAACATGTTCAGCCTGCAGCATATGTCCAGGCTGGACCTTCAATCACTGCAGCAGCTCTTCTGCTTTCTCCAGGCACAGTATAATAAACTAACGTACCAGTGTGGAACCTTCACGATTAGGTTACGGTTGATATTATCATGACTGTTCGAGCATGACATTACACCCGAGACAACATAAACAAAACAACATAACTACATTGAGCATAACTTTACAGGAAAACGATAAAACTAAATTCCTTTTTAAATAATATTCATTAAAGCTTAATATTCAGAAGCGGTAAAGATATATAACCACTAAGTTAAGATTACCGGTTTATTTGTGTTTCGGCTCATTACTTTTTTTGGAAAAAATAAAATAAGCCTTGCCACTTACGTTGTCTTTGTAAAATCTTGAGTAGTTACGTTGTTTTTGTGCAAAACTTGATGAACATTTTTGGAAAAAGATTTTTTTTATTGAAAAAAAAAATAGTCGTATACGCTAATATTCCCCATTTTATAAGTCGATTTAGAATATGGTTTAGGGTAGAGTGGGGACAATTGAAACAGGTCAAAATTGAAACAAGTCAAATATCTGGGAAACTATAATGCCTACGCGTCTGACGCAACACTCGGAACAAGCGGTAGGCCATATTGCAATCCTTAACAGTAGCGCACGGGCGCCGGTGCGATACGGAAGTGTCCACGAGCGAAACCAGTTTCACGCGGTGAAAAGTAAGCATTCGTGCTCTCGTATATTGTCTTATAACTTTGTCTACTCTCGTATATTGACTAATCTAATTATGTAAGTGTTATAGTTAGGAATAAACGAATGATTTTATGGACGATGATCAGTGTTAGAGTCTTTTTTTTATATAAAATATTTGACATTGAAGTGAAAAAGGTGGTTTGGGGACGATAGAAACAACGTGCTTGGGGACAATTGAAACGTTTCAATCTTCCCCATGTTTTAATCGTCCCCAAAATTAACCAACTTTGAAATATAAAGTAAACTTTGAAGTATTCGATGCACATGTTTGTTTTATGAAGCTTCACAATGATTTGGCTAGTTTTTGATCTAGATCATAAATAGTACGGTCAAACCGTACATCGTTTTACCTTAAACTCGCAAATCAAGTAGTATCGCTGCATTTTTGTTATTTTAGACACTATAGGGTAATATAAAACCACATTTTGCAAGCAAAAAAACGTGCTAGCTGTAGTACGTAAAAACTGCAAAATTTACGGTCATTTTATAGTTTCAGATTTTTATTAAAAAAAACCTTACGTTTTTGATATCATATGTCATTAAACGTTTAAAGAATAATAAATTTCCAACAAGTTGAGGTAACATGCATTACCGTACGTCTTATAGTTTCAGAGATTCGAGACTTCAAAAAGTACTCTTTTTTTGTAAACTAAATAAATTTTGGTGTTTTGCTTACGTTTTCGGCTTAATATCGCCTCACGTTTTTAACGATGTTTTTGTTTACCGCTGTAATGAAACCATTTAAACTGATATTTTGTTTCGTCTATTATTTCATTCCACATCGCGAATACACCACTCGTTGTCACTGGGCGTTTGGGAATGGTTATGATTGAAACATTGTTATAGTTCAAACAGGCACTTTTGTATGAAACATAGTTTTGATTATTTTCTGCGATTCTACATCGCTATATCTTGTAAATGCATTAAAACTACCTTGGTTAAGGTAAATATACATGGTAACAGTGACAATGAAGTCTAAATGTCGTATACTCCTTTTTTATTCCAAGTTTTTTTAACGACTTTACAAAAGATTAAAACAGATATAAATACTTTCATTGTGTCGAAGATATTTAAGTGTTTCAATTGACCCCACATAGTGTTTCAATTGACACACATGTGGGGTCAATTGAACCACTCTGCCTTTTTCTTTTTATTTCACCATTGTCGAAAAACTATGAGTTATAGACCATCCAAGTACATTTTATTTAGGAACCAGATAACTAACCTTGAAATATTATGAGCGTACATCTTTCTACTTATAAAAATATAGCGGTCACGGTCGGTTAAAGGAAAATTGGTTCAATTGACCCCAGTCTACCCTACTCTGAGTATTAATGCTGCAGTTTTATTCGACACTTTTTAGTGCAGTTTAGTATTATGGGAAATAAAATATTTTCCATTTTTTTGCCAAACGGGAAAGTTTTTAGACAATTTTTTTTTTCACATTCTGTAGCTCCTTTGATGACGAACAGTATGACATCAAAAACTCAAATTTGGAAAAAATGCTAGTTATGATGTTTTTGTAAACATTCCTTCATTTTACCAAGCCACGTCCATCACGTACACAACGACTAGTTTGGTGAGACCCTAAGGCGTCGCGGTAGACCGCGCCAGAGATGGCGTGACGAGCTTGACGTCTTTGACTTTGACAAGGACTGGTGGGAGACTTCAGGGGATAGGGATACGTGGAAGAGTTTGAGGGAGGCCTTTGCCCTGCAGTGGGACAGCATGGGCTCTTAATAATAATAACGACCATCAATGGTGTAACGTCATGCCCGAAATCGCAGGCAGACTAATTTTACGCGATTAAGACCCGTTGGTCGTTAAAATATGGGTATGGAACCTGTCTCCTACTTTCACGCTCCCCCGTTTCGGTGACCCCATAGTTACCCTTGCATGTCTTACCTCACTCACACAAACATGCCGTTCGTGCACCTACACGAGCGACGTTTGTGAAAGTACCTATACTTACTCCATTTCAAATACCAGGGCCCGATGCCACATAAAACTTTGAAGTGGCATCGGGCCATGGTATTTGAAATGGAGTATACCAACGCCTTTATTTAGCTATTGAGCTTACCGTAGGACTAGGTCGATTTGTGTAAGATGTCCCAAGATATTTATTTATTTATTTATATAGTTTTTCGCCACTACCCAAGAAGTGTTGCAGGTGAGGTTTATTGGATTTGAGGGATTGTTTATTGGATTTGAGGGATTGTTTATTGGATTTGAGGGATGGTTTATTGGATTTGAGGGATTGTTTATTTCTTGCAGTCTTATCAATATGTCAAGCGAAAGGGACAAACAATACTTAGCGGCTTGTTAAGTTAGGAGACGTTTATGAATAAGGGGGTACCGTAAAATAAGGTTACATTAGCTATACTGTATACTGTAGTGTATAGGGGTAGGGAGGGTCAAGAAAAAATCATCAGTTATCACCATGAGATGGACCCTCCATGTCATCGGACAAATAACATGTAATTTTTTGTTACTCTCTGCTGAACAGCATTATAGCGAGTAAAAAAAATAATCTATATTTTTCTTTAAGATTAAACAGTGTTATTAAAAAAACGTGAATATATTACCACGGGGGAGGGAGGGGTCCAGAATAGGCCAAAATCGTATGACGTGATTAATGGACAATCCCTAGGGGGTAACATTGCCCACCCAAAAAAATCCATCTTGGCAAATTAATAATTGAATTAAAACATTATTTGCTTGATAATTGATATTTATCATCGTTTAGTTAAAATGTTAGAGGCCATCTTTACATTTATTTAAGTCAAAGCTTTTTTTTCGTATGGCAATGTTACCCCCCAGGGCTATTATCAAACCGCGATTAGAAAGGGATTCGAAAGTACTGTTGACACAACAGTGTACCTATAGGTACGTCAATCTAGAATAAATTCATAGTTATATTCACTCACTCACTACATCTACAAAAAACTCTTTTCTTGGTAAATGTTGTGTCATTTGTTGTGTCAACAGTACTTTCAAATCCCCTTCTGATTCCGGTTTATTAATAATTTAACTCGACTTTACCGAGGTATTTATTTAGGTCATCCTGGTTTTGTGAATTTCAAAACGTCACCCCTAGCCATAATCTGTTCTATCCCCAGGAAGCCATACTGGTGAAAGTAAACGCGATCCACTTCATCAACGCACCCTCCTACATGGAGCGATTGCTGCTGCTGATCAAACCCTTCATGAAGAAGTCGCTCCTGGAGGTCATGTTTGTGCACCAGGGCCTTGGGACCCTGGGGGAGCATGTCCCGCTGGAGGGGCTGCCGAAGGAGGCTGGGGGGGAGTATATATCGGTGATGGAGGCTAGTGGTAAGTGGCTATTTACGTATGAACTAAATACAGATGTAGTGCAAAATCTTTTTCCATCGTATTTTCACGGAAACGTCCGAATTTATCTGTGACCTGGGGGATTAGAATGAAATTTATATAGATATTTGGTACCTTTTGTGTACCTTTATGTACCTCTAATAAAATTCTGTGTACCTGTCCTGGAAAAGAAATATCTTGATATCTAGGTCCATTCGCCCACCTGACATCAGAATGGCGGGTAGACCTTTGGAAAATATACAAATCCTACATTATATATTTTTATGATTTGTATTGTAGTATACAATAATTTGGTACCTTCTGTGTACCTGTCAAAATAACCATTCATTTAGAAATATACTTCAAATTGACAAAATAAATGGGAAAATGAATTCTTACTGCCGTCACGTCACCACACGGCACATGAAAAATGTACCCACCCCCAACTCCTCCTGTGGTTGTCGTAAGAGTCGAATAAGGGATGGAAGTGTCACTGACTATTATTTAATAAAAGATTGATGATGGGCAGCAGCGTTCTGAAAGCAGCCATAGGTACGTATAGGTTCTAGAAGAGGCCTATATCCAGTAGTAGACTGATGATGTGTATTCTTCCTCTTCATCAGCGTGTGTTCGCTAACCGTTGGGCATACACCTCTCCAATTTGCTTCCACACAGAGCGGTAGTCCCTATTGATGTATTATCATCATCAAATCAGCTGAAAGACGTCCACTGTTGATAGGCCTCCTCCAAAGATTGCCACAATGACCGGTCCTGCGACCTTCACCAGGTCATCAGTCCACCTTGTGGCCCACAAGTTGTGGGGGGCCTACCAACGCTGCGCCTTCCGGTACAGAATAGAAATGATGTGTATACTTATATCTAATTCCTTTTATTTTCAGAAAACATCAAAGAACGTTTCAGGCTGAACAAGGACTTCTTCGAGCGAGAGAATAAGAAGAGAGTAATGGAAGACAAGCGGCCAGGAACTCCGAAAACTATTTCTGACGTCTTTGGGAGTGTTGACGGGTCATTTAAGAAGCTTGAGATCGACTAGAAGGGTTATGACCCCTTTAGCCTATTAAACCCGTGTTAAACATTTAATTTTATGGCCTGGAGCCTATTTCACTGATAGTTCCCCTGCGTCAACAAAAAAAAAACCAAGTGACAGGTGCGACAAAATACCGTTTCTATTGCCAGCGGCCTTAGACTAGGGTTACCGCTTACCATCGTGCGGGCCGCATTAGCCAGCAATATTAAACGTATTACAAAAACGAATAAATCAGCAGTTAATAGCATTTTTTTGCGGAGTTAAATTACAATTGCCTCAAGAAACACGACAATAGGCATAATTAAAGTAAATTACTACGAATGATTTAAAATAATCGTTTATTGCAAACCCTGGTACATAAATAAGTGTCAATACTAAAAAAATACATAGAATCACATGGCACCCTGCTAGGGTATGGCAATTGTTTGACAATTTCATTTATAAATGCATAAATTTTTCTATGGAATAGTAGGTTTTTATTATTAGGATGGACTTAATTTTATCAGTGAATAAAGGTATTTTTATTGTATTGTTTTTATATCGGAAGGCAACTTATTACATATTTTGATTGCACGGTAATATGGGCCTTTTTTGTAAATATCGAGACTTGGCTCTCGTAAGATAAGTTTTTCATTAGGTACGGCGCGCACTCATAAGCTCATTGAATTCAAAAATATGGATGTTATTTTCAACGAGTATGGTTATTTGTAGGATATTATAGAGATAAGAGTTAATATTTGAAGATTCTAAAAATGAGGTTTGCAAGTGTCAGTTTGGGCAATATTGGATACATTTTTTTTGCAGTGTGAATATATCTTGGGCGTCGCTGCTGCATCCCCATAGCAGCAGACCGTAGCTCAGCCGGGGCTGCGCGTATGCATAGTATGCTGACAAAGCACAGATGTTCGTGTTAAGGAACATGCGTAAAGGAACGATGATAATTTTGATTTTATTTTAGTTGTATGTATTTTCCACTCAATATGGGTATCTATAGTTACTCCTAATAGGTTGCTTTCAGTTTCCCAATTAATGTTTAAGTCCTGTAATGGTGTCAAGTCGGTCGGTCGTTTTTGATAGGGTCTAAACTGTATAATTTTTGTAAATATTGGATGGCATGGTGCCAAAGAAAAAACGACCAAGATCACCAACGTCCTCCGAGGTGGGAATCAAACCCACGTGCTCAGCTTTCAAAATAGAAGTAGAAATCAAAATATTTAGTTAATAAATAATTTGATTTGTTTTCACAATTACTTGTATAATTCTTGTTTCCGTTGTTTAAAATAAGGTGATTATGTTAAAGAACGTTTCCTATCTGTGAGAAATTGGAAAGAACTTAAAAAGAGTGTAGGTCATTCCGCAGTATACAAACATGCCGTCAATTTTCATAGTTTTATATGAAATACACAGACGTGACGTCATGTTGTGGCGTCTAGTGGTATTTTGAAAAAAGATGTTGATTACACGGGTTTGCGTATCTTTTGTTCGTGTTCATAGCCCATAGTTCATAGCATAGTAGCTCGCAGTGAGACCAGCTATGCTATACTCTTATTCACACATTCGACGCTGCGTTCGTCAACGAGCTCGACGACGAGACAGCCTTCACTTCGACGTCGAGCGCAGCGCTGCGAAAAACGGTATTCACTAACGTAGAACAGCTCGTCGTCGAACTGTAGGCGGTAACTCTCGACGCAGTGTAGTTCCAGCTCACGCCGCATTCGTCGCCGAGCGCTAGTGTCGTTTAAAGTGCATTAGTGAATACCATTTTTAGGCTCGACGCTGCCGCAGCGCTGACACAGCGCTGACACAGCGCTGTTAGCAAGGCGGTTTCCTTAGTGAATAACACTGCAGTGCCCAAGGGTCGGGAAAAACGCTTTTCGAGACCGCGGTTAGGAATCATCGCGCCACGCTCTCAAAAAGCGTGTGTTTGACCGCAGATTTAACTATTAGAAAGCTCTTTGTCAGTGCCAGAAGACCGATAAATGAGTCATGAGTCAAATGAGAGAAATAAGATGCCTGTCTGTCGCTCTTACTTATACCATTAAGTACACTGAACGGGCAATTTCCTTTTCACCACACTGCTCGCAACTTTCAATATGCTGTTTGTCCTTCAATTTCAGAGCGCAAAACTGTGTTTCAATCTCTAGAGGTTAAAGTATAATTTTTTTTAATCTTCTGGATAGATTATATTCACCACACTGCTCGTAAACACGCTGTTTGTCCTTCAATTTCAGAGCGCAAAACTGTGTTTTAATCTCTAGAGGTTAAAGTATTTTTTTTTAATCTTTGGGATAGACTAAAGTTGATTTGATTTTTTGGAAGTTGAGGACATGCAAATAAATACCTTCTAATTTGTTGTTTGAGTTTTATTTCGCATGTTTCCTCGCTTTAGTGTGCTGAAAAATGTTGTGTTTCACTCGGCAGCAAAGCTTGTTCAACTCTCGTGCCTTAAAACCCTCGCATCGCTCAATATTCCATTTTATGAACCACTCGCGGTTCAAATTCTGGAATCAATTGCAACTGGAACTTCACGAGAGTTAAACAATCACTTTGCTCCCTAGTAAAACAAATAACTATTCTAGGTGGCTAAATCAATGTGGACCCACGTCATGCTCCCCGGCAGAACCACCTTAAGTTTAATAAACATGAATATATCAAAAAAAAATCTACATTATATCTACAAAATTCTACGACCAGTTGGAAAAATTCCACATGCCTAGTTTTTTTATAAACCTTGTTGTAAGGTGGTTCTGCTGCAGAGCATCTTCCCAGCAAAACCACTATGATATTTTTCTTATTACAAGTACTATTGACGCATTTATGATACCAAATAATTCTACATCAATTCTACAGGTACCTAGTATACTTGACCTGTCACTTTATTTTGTATACACGAAGTTACGACATTTCGAAAATTTTACTATGAACAATTTTCTGAGCGCCTGCACACAAGATTGTAGCAATTTATGTGTACGTATATTGTATAATATTGTTGTATTTCTGTTGAATCACGCTTTTTTCTAGTTGATGAATGTGGGTAGTTATAAGAATGTAGGTAGTTTTCGACACTATGTATAATTACAATAACCTTAGTAGAATAAAATTAGCGATGACTTGGTTTCGAATCGATGCCAGCATTTTATACGTACACATAATTTGCTACAATCTTGTGTACAGGCGCTCAGAATTGTTATAGTAAAATTTTCGAAATGTCGTAACTTCGTGTATACAAAATAAAGTTAGAGATCAAGTATACTAGATACCTGTAGAATTGATGTAGAATTATTTGGTGTTATAAATGCGTCAATAGTACTTGTAATAAGAAAAATATCATAGTGGTTTTGCTGGGAAGATGCTCTGCGGCAGAACCACCTTACAACAAGGTTTATAAAAAAACTAGGAATGTAGAATTTTTCCAACTGGGGCCTATTTCTCGAAAGCTTGTAACTTGTAATACAAGTGGAAGTCCTTATCTAATTTATAGTGCTAAAAAGAGACTTCCGCTTGTATTACAAGTTACAAGCTTTTGAGAAACGGGCCCCAGGGGCCCCAGGGGCTGGGTCGCGTTTTATAAAGTTACAATTTACAATTTCGCTGTTTGCCTCTCTAACGCACGCACATATTGGCTAGAAAGAGAGGCAAACAGCGAAATTGTAAATTGTAACTTTATAAAACGTGACCCTGGTAGTAGAATTTTGTAGATATAATGTAGATTTTTTGACATATTCATGTTTATTAAACTTCAGGTGGTTCTGCCGGGGAGCATGACGTTGTGGACCCCCCATAGGCTTAGCACATGATTGGTGCGACAGTAAGAATTAAAAAGCCGACTTCAACCAATTTCTCCATGATCCCATCATCATGCTTAACATGATTGGTATGTTAGTATGTCGCCGCGAGACAGATTTTCCATCTTTTTTACGCACATGCGTGTAGGTGTATCTTACTCTGTGGTCCAAGACTTATATATCGGTCTTTGACGTTGAACCTGCGGTGCCAATATATTAGACGTTGGCGTCCAAAAGGAACCATGTGCTACCCTACTGTTTTCTACTAGAGACAATGTAATAAATAAAACAAAGATATATTTTGCAAGATATATTTCATAGAAACATACTTGAGTTACGCTTACACCATACTTGGAATAACGACCGCGTGCTGCATCTGAAAACAGAAAAATCAACCTTAAATACTGACCAATAAAGCTTATTATTATAACTATCGCTGCAATAAATTCCATATATCGTCCGTGAGATTTAAGAACTAATTATTAACATTTATAGATTAACCCTTAGGGCCTTATCACACTTGCGAGGGCGTCGCGATTTTGCCGCGATCGTGTATCGAATACGCTACGCAGCCGGTCAGTGAATCGCTGAGAGTGATCAGTCTTAGACAGTCACTTACATAATGGATTCCAACTCGCGCGCACGCTTCGCTTTCAAATCGCTTGCAAATCGCAAGTGTGATAAGGCTCTCATTGATATGAGAGTAAAACTCACCATTTTTCCGGATAAACTGGTCAATGTTAGTTCTTAGATCTCACGGATTTTTAATCGAAAATTTTAATTTGGTAAAAAAATTATTTCAATTCCTGAAAGAGGACTGGTTAAGGCGGAGCCACACCGCCTGCGTGGCGTGCACGAGCGGGTGACGTACATGCGGTGTGCCATTTACTATGACATTTACATAAGCTACAACGGCCACTCCACGCACGTTCACGTGCTGCACACGCATTTGGTGTAGCCCGGCCTTAACATAATTTTTAACTTTGGATTGCCATCTTTAAAATGAGTGAAAACGCCCGGTTTTTTAGCTTGGACCAGACATCATCGCTTGACAGTGGTGTATGGGCAGAGCTTGTCACAGGTGAGGTGACCAAAGTTTTAAAGTTCAAATACCTATTACAACATTCCAGGTTTTAGACGCCTCATAATTTGCATTTTGTAGAAGTGGCAATATTTTGGTACTAGTCTTAGTTTTTGCACACCAAGCCATCAAAAATCAGGCCAGATTAATGAGACATCTTAGTCAAACCCAGGGGAACCTGGACAGATTGATTTTAGTTAAACTTAGAAGTTAAATTACCTGTAAAATGCATTTAGTCAAAGAGACCGAAGCCCATATCCTCATCTTCTGATTCGGACTCCTCCTTCTTGGTCTCCTTCTCTTCTGCAAGGCAAACGGCATTTATTAGAGAGGGATAAAAGAGTTGTGGTGAGGTAGTTATGGTAGTGGCATCAGTTGTGAATGTAGCAGCAATGTTCTTCAGTCGAAAGATGGTGTTAGGTTGAAATCATCATTAAAGTATCCTATTTGAGTTATGCGGTGGTAGTTATGCGGTATTGCCCCGATGATATATCTCTTGTATGGCTAGCTAAATCTAGGAGGAAATGCCTCCTACCTAGTTAGTAATGATTTTAAGCTGAGTTTGAAGCTTAAAGACCAGTTTAGAAAGTATAGTTTTGCTGGTTTTATTGATTATCAAACATAAATAATCATTTTGGAGTAATGATACAATATTAAATACTGAATTCGTTATGTTGTTTTGTCATGTTTGTTGATATTTTCCAAATTAAATGATTTGTATTTATAGTTTTATGTACATGTGGTACAGGGCATAAATATATCAAATTTTGGAACTTATACTAAAGACATTCAGTAAAAAAGTATATACATCATTATTAGGCAAAAAGTTGGTTCGCAAATATTACTATATTCGGCAAAATGAAATTCTGCGAAAAGGCAGATACCAGGATTCATTTTTAGGAAAACAACTCTTCTTAAAATGACAGTATTTGCAACTATTTAACACGTTCGACGCCGGCGACACACATATGTGACCGAAAAAACTGTACTCCTATACCAGTGACACACATACGTGATCAAAGTAATCTTATTCTTATGCCACTAGCATTAATCAAGTTCTCACTCCTATGCCAGTGGCATCGAAATACGAACGTTTTTGACACAGTGCTGTATCACCGGCATAGGAGTACAATCTTTTCGGTCACACATGCGTGTCACTGGCATAGGATTTCTATCATATAATTTCGATCGGCATAGTATAAGCACTTATTTTCAAAGGAATATCATAATATATAATATCTCACCCTTCTTCTCGGCGGCGGCTGCGGCGGCCGGGGCTGCGGCGGCGGCGGCCGGCGCGGCGGCGCCCGACGGCATCGACGACAGCTTCTCGCGGCCTGTCGGAGACCATGGTTAATACTGTATGTGTAGGGACAAGGGACCGAGGCCCGGGGAGTGGACGGTTTCAGTGTACGTTTGAACAGCACGGTTGTTCAGTCGAAAGATGGTATAGGATTCAATCATCATGTTTATAATTGTGATAGCAGATCACTGACTCGGCTCTACAGGCTAGTTAAATTTATTTTATTTGTCAATAGAGGTTGATATTGCTGCATCTAGACTGCCCCCATAAGCATAAATGCAGTAACTAGTTTTAAAATGTTGACTAATACCAGAACATAATTCAGATGAATAAAGTAAACAATTGATTGACACTTCAAGACTAGTTACTGCGCTTATGCCTACGGGGGCAGTAGAAGTTCCCAATTAGAGGTAGTGTATTTTATATCAGAAATGTTTTTAAGTACATAGTTACAAAATAAGTTCATTATATTGTTAAGATATGCTAAATAAAAGTAGCAATGATAAAGAAAGGATAGAAAAGAAAAATTTGCATAAAGGTGTAGATACCTAATCTTTAAAAGTTTGATAACATAACAGCAAATAAACACAGAATACAAATGTTACATACATATATGGGTCAAACTCAAAATCATGTCTACATTTTTTAAGGCTATGAGTTATTTTTCTTATTAAACCATTATTGTCATATAAAGCCACTCCTTTCCTATTGAATTTCATGATAAAGATCATGAATACACTCCTACCAGTTGCTTACTATTGGCCACAGGAAAGAGGGGCTCTACAGTTCAGCTGAACATGCACTTTTTTTTTTCTGTGGTTGATAGTTAACAGCCTGTGGACAGGTTGATTTTTATCATACAATACAATGCAATGAAAAAGGAGTATGTCTTAATGAAGATAAGGCTTTCATAAGTAAATCAAGCTTTACAGGCCTCAACTTTTAGACTGTCCACCGGAAAGACTCTGAACATGGGTTTGCGTTTGACCCATATACGTTAACCCTTAATGAGGGTTTTCGATAATTTTTCTGCCACCAGGTGGCGCTTCGTACGCCCCTGGTCTCGACAGCTGTCAGATTCATACTATTCATAGGCACCTGGGCCTAAAATATTGAAATTCTATTTTATTTGGAAGAGAATTGATTTTGTAATGGATTACGACTAATACATGGTCGTCGAACTGAAGATTGAACTCTAAAACAGGCGCTCAAAGTCACTGGTATTCAAAATAATTACTATAACTTTGTTAATTTCATGAGAATTGACTTGGAACTATTTTATTTATTTAGTTTAGGTAACAATATGACTAAAGTAATGGTTTTCAGAATAAATAAACCTATAAATATGTTGAAAATTAAATGCGCGTATTTATTTTGACGGTTTGTTATAAGGTCGGCTCAGTGCTGCCATCTCACCTCCCCATAGCGGCAGAAAAAGTATCAAAAACCCTCATTGGGTTGTAGTAGTATAATTCCCACCTTATTTTGAAATATACCTTCACAAATATGGGTCAAAGCTAATGAAATTTAGATGTGACTCATTACCAGGATAAATTAGTGTCACCCAATTTAGAATCTGTAAAAGTTTTTCTTGTAAAGTAGGCCCATAAGACGGAATAGGTATTTAGTGGCCTTTTTTTCATATGATACAAGCTACACAATACAAAATCACTCACCAGCGGCGATCAGCTCCTCAAGGCTCTTGCCAGCGAGCTCGGCAATGACCTTCTTCAGCTTCTCAGCGTCAGCCTCAATGCCGACAGAGCTCAGGATCTTCTCCAGGTCCGAGGCAGCCGGGGATGCCTTGCCGCCCAGCTCGGCGAGTAAATACGCGGCCACGTAACGCATTCTGAAATAAGAAGATATAATTTTGTATTAATGTTAGACTTGGTTGGATTTAGCTTCGTAACTTATTGAAGGAAATTTCTTCGAGCCACAATGAATAACCAACACCCTATTGACTTAACTGTTCAGCATGCAAATTCACAACCACTACATAGTAATTATTATGAGTAGCCTTTGCATTCAGACACTATTGAGTAAATTAACAAGGTTTATGGTTCAGGCTTCTGAGAGCTTCTACTCAATTGTACTTCCTCTACTGTTATCAAACATAGAATCTGTCAAAACATGTGGAAAATGACTGCCTGAAACGCGTAGGCAATAAACACTATACAATACTAACATATAGCAAGACTTTTACGCTATCTAATCGTCGTTGCACCTATAAAATCTGTTACGTTATTGATTTATGACTTTGAAATAGTTTTCTAGAAACTATACACAAAGGGTGTTCATTTAATTAATTAGAATCCAGCACATGTCGGTTTTTGCAGGCTCAACCACGCAATAATGTCACTGCATACACAAAATGTAGTGGAAGAAGAAACTGCCAAAATTAAATGCGTAAGTAAGCATTTATTTATTGATTCAAATTTAGAATACATTTATTGGCAATGAATTGTTGCATGTGTTGAATGAAACTTGAAGTCTAAAGATACCTCAGGGTAAAATCGCGCCAAAATACAACTATTTAGTATCACCATGTGGTGTGTAATACCACGTAGGGTTGCAATGAAATATACTTAACACAGACAAGTAATTCTTTGTAGTAATATTGATATATATTATGGGATAATGGATTGCTGTATACGCTGCAAAGATTTATGTAAGTGTAAGTACGTTCTAGGAACACGCATTTGTTGGATTGTTTATAGGTTATGTGAAAACTTTTTTAAAGAATAATTCTTCTTTCTGTGGATATTAACTACATCTTATATACCGGATAAAATTATAAAACGTAAATGAAGAGATAACAAGAATAGAAATAGCAGGTTTTGATCACTTGGCCGAATTGTTCACTCGCCGCATACATCTTAATTCATCCGACACAATTCCAATATATTTCAACAAATAACTACGTCCACCATTAAAACACTCACTTATATAAATAAATTCACAATTATTTTGCCAAAAACACTTACTTTTAAGTCGTAAAGACACGAAACGTGTTAAGCCGTAATGGTATACGTTCTTCTTGAACAAAGTGTCAAGAGGAAAGAACGCTGACGGTGACGGATGAGCGGATGACGGACGGGCAAACGGGCTGCCGTGCTGCGTTTTGTTTTGCTGTTTGCCGGTTTGACAAAAGCTGTTTTTTCTGAACACATTAAATGAAAATGTATTATTAATTTAGTAAAAAAAAAAATCAATACTTACATTGTCTAAAACAAACGAGTTACTATTTCACAAGTATATTTTTTGAAAAAGATTCAATCTATTACATTGGTATTCTTTGGTTTTTGGTAACCAGTATTATAAATTATTCATTATCCTAATTTCATGATTTCTGAAATATCTTTTTTTATGTCTTTCACATTTTTTATAACAAAAATATTTTATTTCCAAATTTAATATATTTTTTTTATGGTTTTTGCAGTTTTTAAACGTTTAAACGATTTGCGTTTCATTTCACGCAAACTATATCTAGATCAACTACAATGAAATAATTTCAATTTTCAATGTAATAATTCTAGTAATAATAGTTATGTTGACGATGAAAGTATAATTATTATGCTTTCATCGTCAACATAACGTGACGTCTTGAATAATAGATAGCACTTATTATAAATCATACGTATTCAGAGAATACCATGAATGTAGGATTAATATGGATTTGACAACGTTATAATAATAGCAAGAACGAAAGGGATGGTCTTATGAAACTTTTTACTAGTGGAAGTGAAAAGGAACGATAATCGTCCGTCCTTATCACTGTGCCACTATTTTTTGTGTGTGTGTGCATTAGATGCTAAATGTAAGTGCCAGACAAATGCGTTGAATACGTCACTAAGTGACTATGTCTATCCCTCTTAGTGGCACACTATGTGCGGCCCCTCGGAGAATACAGTAAAACTTTAACCTGTCAAAGAAATAAACTGTCAACCATATATTATTATTATTATTATATAAAAACAGATGTCGCTGCGAGATCCACTTGCTGATTAACTATTTGCTACCTAAATTCTCAGTGTCTTAAAGTCCTAATTTATAGTTTTAATTAATTAAACATAGTTGTTGTGACAACGGAAATAAATTTTAAGCATCAGAATAGGTACATGAATGAAGACTTCCGAATGAATGATGTCTCATGGATTAATTTAAGCGCTATCTAACGGGCAGTAGATGACAATCTATCTTTGCCCCTTACTCAGAAGTTTACTCCGACAGCAAGCTAAAAAGCATAGTGAGATCGCCATTCTATTGCACGATAGATGGCGCTCATAATAATAAATTCAATGTTATTTTACTCGTAAATCTTTATGAATGTTTTTTTTATGTTGAAAAGGATGTTTTATTTTAATTATTTAGATAATGTTTCATTTGATTACGCGTTTTAGTAAAAATGTAACATACGAAACGGAACGGGCATATAAAGTGTAAATAAATAACCTTAAAAATAAATACAAAGCGGACAAATGTCAAATACCTATTACTTTACTATTTACTTTTTAGGTTAGTTTCGTTTTCATGTTACCGGTGGTGTAATTTACGTGACTAAAAGTGTAAAAAGTGTGTGTATTGTGAAGTGATACTCGTAAATACCTAATTGAAATAATGGGTAGCAAACGCATAGTTCCTAAATACAATTTAGTGCGTACCACTGAAGTCTCAATGAGTCAATACACTCAATACCTATCTACTCAGTGAACTGGATATTAAGAGGACACACAAATATCTGTCTACGGAGTGACGCTGGAGTGATCGAATCCACACTACTCTAGACAGCAAATTCTGCGAAGCCATACAACGAAAACAGACTGGTCTGCGAGGTCAGCCATCATCATCATCATATCAGCCGAAAGACGTCCACTGCTGAACACAGGCCTCGCCCAAAGATTGCCACAATGACCGGTCCTGCGCCATCCGCATCTAGCACACTCCTGCGACCCTCACCACGTCATCAGTCCACCTCGTGGGGGGCCTACCCACGTTGCGCCTTCCGATACGTGGCCGCCACTTGAGAACCATTCCGCCCCAGCAGCCATCGGTTCTACATGCAAGGTCAGTGATGCATCGCATTATCGCATTATACATTGTCGGAGTCAGACTAAACACTTGTTTTATAATGTAACTGTATTTGTGCTGCCAAACATACCATAATTCTCGAAATTTATACAAAATCTCTTTCTCTTTCACTCCAATAAAGTTGTCAATGGAGTGAAAGAGACGGCTCATCTAAATTTACATTTTCTATGTTTGTTTTACATCGTCAGCAGACATCATATTTGCGAATGCTCTCTCAATCGTGCTTGATTACGTTCCTGACCATTCAGAGAAAAATAATAAATCTAAATAACGAAATTGGACTCCTAACCAGAGTTAAGAAAAGAGTAATCCAATTAATTTGAAAGGTCCATGGCTAAAATATGTCCTTAAAAAAATCTGAGCAAAATTGTACTTTATTCCTATAAGAATTAAGTTCTTTTTCCTTCTGAATTTTGAACTGACTAGACATGTTCTTCTGTGGACCCTTCATTTTGTATATCCAAAACAAACCTAGACACACCTAGATTACAAAACGCACATACAAATTTGATAGTAGTTATCAGGTTACTTTATGTCAAACTCTGCTAACTAAGCATCAGTTTCAATCTTCTACGCAGTTTTTTTTTTTGGAGTTAATGGCCTGGTTTCAAGACCTTTAAGCCATCTTCTACGCAGCGGTCGTGACTAGGGTTGCCAACCAAAGACCACAGATATACGGGACATTCGCGAATAAATTGCGGGACATCGCAATAAAATGCGGGATGGGAAGAACGACATTGACATTGACAAGCAATGCTTAGTTTCAGATCGGTTCAATTTAGATGCAATCATTCATATTTTGGTAGTTATATACGGTCAGTGCACGGTGCTCGCGGGCTATAGTCACGGACGTCGTGGTACATTCAAATTAACATGATGCAATCTTGAATTGCTTTCATTTACGTATTCATTACTATTTTAGTATTTCCAGTTTAGTATTCCCTGAAAATCGGGACCCTTTGCGGGACCCATACTTTAGGGCCGCAGAAACTTGACGTCCCGCATATAGCGGGACAGTTGGCAGCCCTAGTCGTGACTGTCGTGAGTTCGATCCCCGGCTCGTACCTAGGGCTGCCAACCGTCCCGCTATATGCGGGACGTCCCGTTTCTGGGGCTATAAAGTATGCGTCCCGCAATGGGTTCGCGCGGGACGCCGATTATCCCGCTTTTCAGGGAATACTAAACTGGAAATACTAAAATAATAATATGAATACGTAAATGAAAGCAATTTAAGATTGCATCATGTTAATTTGAATGTACCGCGACGTCTGCGACTATAGCCCGCGAGCACCGTGCACTGAACGTGTATAACTGCCAAAAGATGCGATGAAGAAGCGACGGGTGGATCTAAATTGAATCAATCTAAAACTTTACTTAGCTTTGCTTTTTAATGTTAATGTCATTCTTCCTGTCCCGTATTTTACAGCGAAGTCCCGCAATTTATTCGCGAATGTCCCGCATATCTGTGATTTTTGGTTGGCAGCCCTACTCGTACCAATGAGTTTTTCAAAAAATGTATGTACGAAATATCATTTGATATTCACAAGTGCTTACGGTGAAGGAAAACATCGTGAGCAAACCTGCATACACCTGCGAAGAAATTCAAGGGTGTATGTGAAGATTGTTAAGTCGCCAACAAGTACTGGGCCAGCGTTGGGACCACGCAAAATAGGCACGTTTGATGTCGAGTATTATTTTATTCGAGGATAGTAAATCAGACCTTCTACCGCGAAAATCGAAATTCGTACGAGGATTTATCTCTGTCATTCCAACGAGAGTGAGAGAGACAAATCCTCGAAATTTGGGAATTTCGAAGTTCGCGATAGGGCCGCAGGCCTTCAGTGTTACGAATAACAATCATCATCATCATCATCAGCCTATGTTAGTCCACTGCTGGACGTAGGCCTCTCCTATTAACCATGCCTATAGACGCATTAGGAGGTAAATGCCCATAATCGCCACGCTGGGCAAGCGGATTGACGATCGCAGTAATGTGTCCACTATGATGACGCTGCTGCCCATCATCAATCTTGTAGAATGGTCAGTGACACTTCAAGCCCTTAGTCGACTCTTACTACACCTGCAGGAGGAGTTGGGGTGGTGACAAATTTATTCTTACTGCCGTCACCACACGGCAAACAATACGAATAACAATATTTGGTCAATTTTATAGGTTGAAAAATGTAAATACCGACCCATTGGAAGCGTCTTAATAGGCACATATTACAATGTTACTTTTGCGGTCAAACAAAGTTAATTTGAACCATAAACAGCAGTGACATAGAGTTGCGTTGTAGCAGAATCGTTCGCAATGTACAGTTGCTGAGACGAGAGACGAACCTGTCTGAATTACTCTGAATGCTTTACGTTACGTTACCACAATAATACGCGTACATTTCGAGTTCACAAATATGTATATCTTCACCTTAATCCATTGTAAGGTGTAAAACTGTCCATATATTTTTGAGCTCGAATGTACATTCTAATTACATCATTTCTAGAGATTCTATGATTTTGGTTTAGTTTAGTTTCTTTAGTGGTAATAAATAATTACAGGTGAATCAATTATTTACTTCGTGATTCCAGGGGTAAAATGTTACAATAATCTTGTCTCTCTTTATTATTTTCACCTTGGGCATGTATTTATCTACTTACTATGTCAGCCTCTGTAGCCTAGTTGGTAGTGACCCTGCCTACGAAGCTGGAAGTTCCTAGGAAGCGGTATAGCCTTGAGTTTGGACTTTGGAGACTCGTCGCTGTCTGGCGCCGCGCTCACGTCATACAGAAGCGATCAGTTAGAAGTTTTGCAAGCGTCATTCCAGGATTCGAGTCATTGCAAAAAAATGTACATAGTTAACCTTTTGGACACCAACGACTGAATATGGGCATTTCTCTACTAACTGGCAAATTCAAACAGTCCTCTGCCATGTTTATCTTCCAATTAATTCAAATAAAAAGAGGTTACTGATTTTGCTTCATGATATTGAATACTGTTTTCGGTCTCTGCAACATCTATAACGCAGTAAATTTTTACAAATATTGTTATTATATAACTTTTAAATTCGCTACAGAGGACTGTTTTTTAATCTAAGGAATAGTTTTTAAATTATGTTAGAATAAAATCTAAAGACAATAAAATTAAAATTATGAACAAGTGATATGCATAATACAATAACTTTTAAAATATTACAATAAGGTCTTACCAAATTGCAACAAATAGCCAATAATTTGTCTTATGGCTCGTATTTTGAATTCGGGACACGCTAGGGGACTGTTTTTGAACGTGTTAGAAAAATTATAATAATTAATGAGTTAACATTTGGAAAAAAACCTACTTACCCATAAACATTACTGTTGTATATTACGAAAAATAGTTTTTGTTACAATTATTTCATATAATTTTGCTATAACGCGCCTAGAACAGCGATTTTCCAATTAGTAGAGAAAGACCCATATACTGGCACCGCAGGTTCAACGCCAAATACCGATATTCTTGGACCGTCTTGGACCACAGGCCACAGGGCAATATTTCAGTTTTGGCATTTTATTGACGTGGCGTCTGGGTGACAGCTTTGGTATTTGACATGGCGTCACTAAGATTAAGGCCTTAATCAAAACAAAAATCACGATTGCATCAATTGTACCATAATTATACCTCGTGATTTTTCTAGCAGGAACGAGAGATTGACAAAATTAGACATCTAACTGTTATCGATAAGTCTTATTGTAGTCCATAAATAAATGTAATAAATAAATAATGTGCCGTAGCTTAGGACTCTGTATTTCTTGATTATCTATTTTTACAGTTAGTATTTTTATGAAAACAGGGTGTACTCATCGATAACATTTATGTCAATATTTCATTTTATCAACCTCTCGTTCCTGCTAGGAAAATATCGAGGTATAATCGTAATTGACATTATGACATAATATATTATAAATTGTATGTCTATACATAGTTGCCGATTTCCAAGAATGAACATTTGACAGATTAGAAAAGGAGCCTTATACAGTGTGTTTCCATGACCCGGGCTTTTACGAAAATGGGTAATAATACGCATTACTAGCAATCGTTTTCAAGTATTAACATTTGACAAATAATTAAATTGACCAAACAATTAATTTTATTTTCTCCGAACAATCAATGTAACGCGTGTACTGCGCTTAGTTGTCAAACGTTGTGAGTGGCTGCGATCTGTCATTGTCAAGTGCAAATTAACGATTCATTTTGAAGTAAATTGCTTTTCAATTAACTTTTCTTAGAAAGTTAATTAGTTTTAAAATTAGCATTTTGAATCGGATAACGTTTACGGATTGGCTAGAAATCTGCATCGCATTCCTCGGTTTCAATAAAAGCCAGTATCATAGACACACACTCTATATGACGTTAAGACTATCGGAAAAATGGTGAGTCTTACCACATATTAATAAGGATTAATCTATAACTGTCAAAAGTTCATTCTTAGAAAACGGCAACTATAGCAGGTAATTATGCAATGGGTTACTTGCTCGTGATTACCATGAACTGCTTTATTTAAATAATACCTACTTTAAAAAAATATCGTTAGTTCCGGAATTCCGGAATTGTAAACCATATTTTTAATTGACTTTACCTAGCAAATTGAACTAGGCATAGCTACTTCCGAATTTCCGATCCCTTATGATTGTACATACAAATAGTATTAGCAAAATTCTACTCATAAAAATATTACCACGTTTCAAGTGCTTATTGTCCGGTTGCCCATGCCCAGGCATATACTATGCGAGTGTGCGAGCGGGATGGCAGCGGACGCGCCGTCACTCGTCGGACTCGTCAGAGCAACAGCAGCGGGGCGCGCGGGTGAATTCTGTTATTTTCCTGAGTTGGGGCGCCCTCTTAACGCGGACTTTTTGCTGGTGGTAGGACTTCATGCAGGATCCGCCTGGATAGCT
This sequence comes from Thaumatotibia leucotreta, assembly GCA_025490895.1. Classification (NCBI taxonomy): domain Eukaryota; kingdom Metazoa; phylum Arthropoda; class Insecta; order Lepidoptera; family Tortricidae; genus Thaumatotibia; species Thaumatotibia leucotreta. Next base: position 23,914 of record JALPQI010014005.1, read on the forward strand.
ACCACCGTCTTACCCGTTAACCTGCCGCTAAATAGCAGTATTTGCACTGCTGTGTTTCGGTTTGGAGATGTAATTACTGGCATAGATCTATACAGGGTGTAATCGATAAGTGTTTACAGGCCATAATTCGTTAAATGTGAGATATCAGAAAAATTTTAACTAAAATCGAAAGTGCATTACTATAACTTTTTTGAAATAAAATCAGAAATGTCTCAAATATTAACTTCAAACCCTCCAATACATTTAGTACGTAACGTAACTGTTCATTCAAAGACTAGTTTACACGAATATTTTTTATTTAAGAATAAAGTAGTATTATTATTTTATTACAATGTATTCGTACAAATAACGAATCTCTAACAGTTTTATCTCTTACGACACCCGACATTCTTTAAGGCTGTAATAAGTCGTCATAATATAACGATATAAGTAACTATAGGATGTAATAAAGGTTGCAATACACTTGTTCAGTCATTAAACTATTTTTTTTAATAACTCAATAACAGTAAGAGTTAAGACACTAGTTTCTTAGAGAAATTGATTATTTTTGACCTAAATAAGCTTCCCTTTAATTTAACGGAAATCAATAAATACACGGTGTATCTATTACAAACTTTTACTGCTTATACAATTTTTCACTAGTGATTTCATTTGGAAATTGTCTACTAGGCTGTCTACCACAGGTCTAGGAAATCCATTCAGGATATGAGGTTGACATGACTTGCGCCAAATTAATATGAATACAGCTTAAAACATCGTTGACCGTTGATGATATATCCACACCAGAACATATAATATTCCAAGGGTATGTCGAGTACTCCGTGGATCTATTATTATTATTTTACTTGCACACGGTTGAGAAATCAGTCAAGTATTAATTTTTTTTCCAAGTATCCGGCGGTGATAGCTGATAGCTGGGCGAGTATCGTCGTGTCTCTTTTATATACGCAGGAGTGCGTATCTTTTGTTTATTCTTATAGCCGATAGTTCATAGCTTAGTAGCTCGCGGTGAAACCAGTGCCTAAAGCTATAAACCAAAATACTTTGATTTTGCTAGAGTTAGTGCGGAAAGTAAAAGCATCTGCCAACAAGGCAAGCTCATAAATTTGACGTGACTTTAATTTCCAAACAAATTCTATACTCGTTGATGTCGAATAATAAGCGATACTTGACTATAGGATAATATTAGAAAATCCGTCGTATTTTATATAATATTTAACCTTTTAACCGTCGTAGTCTGATATATCAGACAATCAATGTCAAACTCACTTCGCCACAGTCTGATAAATCAGACAAAGATTTGATTAGGTTTTTACGGTGTGTAAATCAGTCTCATTCAAATGTAATAATAATAAGCTCTGATCTACGTGGTGTAATTTTGTATTGATGGCGATACGGGCAAGTTCCATGAAAATTTCCTGGCGGTTAAAAGCCAAGAGAAATAATATTTAAAAAATCCATTCCTTAATCATTTTTCTAATACAAATACTTTGAGGTCAAATAAAAATCGAAGTGAAATGACCTAGATATTTTTCTAGCAGGAACGAGAAATTGACAAAATTAAATATCGACATAACTGTTTATACCTAAGTCTCATTGTAGTAGTAATAAATACAATAAAAAATGCACCAAAACTTGCAATTACAAGAATTCAGTTTGTTAGCCTCCGTTGCCTAGTTGGTAGTGAACCTGCCTACGAAGCTGGAGGTTCGAATCCCGGCGAGCGTAAAATCCTTGATTAAGTTTCTTGATATAGGAATAAGCTTATTAATGTGGAGAAATGTAAGTAGTTATTGAATAATATAAATATTTTCCTATTCGCCGTCCTGCTATGCTATTCTCTTATTCACATATTCGACGCTGTGTTCGTTAACGAGATAGCCTTTACTTCGACGTCGAGCGCAGCGGTGTGAAAAACGGTATTCACTAACATAGAACAGTTCGTCGTCGAACTGTAGGCGGTAACTCTCGACGCAGTGTAGTTCCAGCTCACGCCGCATTCGTCGCATAGTGTTAAAAAGAGACTTCCACTTGTATCACAAATTTCTAGCTTTAGAGAAACGGGCCCCTGGACTTAGGACGAAATTGGTTATACGATGTTGATTTCTAAGAAAATAAAATATACTGCTCGTTACCAAAACGTAAAAATTTTACACTTCATCTGTATTGGAAGCACCGAGCAAGTATGCTTTTAAAAAACCTGCGCGTGAGTTCTTTTGAGGCAGCTCCAAGAATGATTACTACTGATTAGGTATCTGTCTGTCAAGTCGCTTATTATACATCATCATCATCACATCATCAGCCTATGATAGTCCACTGCTGGACGTAGGCCTCTCCCATTAACTATGCGTATATACGCATTAGGAGGTAAATGCCCATAATCGCCACGCTGGGCAAGCGGATTGGCGATCGCAGTAACGTGTCCACTATGATGAGGCTGCTGCCCATCATCAATCTTTTATCAAATAATGGTCAGTGACACTTCAATCCCTTAGTCGACTCTTACGACACCCGCGGGAGGAGTTGGGGTGGTGACAAATGTATTCTTACTGCCGTCACCAGACGGCTTAATATGCATATACATAGAAAATGGACAAATATTTATCCCACATACAACTTCTTCGGAAGAGGACGACGAATATTCAATAAACTAGCATGAGCGCACGCAATTAAACTCATGAAAGCTTAAGACTATCAATAAACATGTATAATTTAAGGTAGGTCCATATCATAGTTACATTTCAAGTACAATCAAGTACTAGCTGGTAGTGACCCTGCCGACGAAGCTGGAGGTTCCGGGTTCGAATCCTGGCGAGGGCATTATTTGTGTATTTATTTATCACAAATATTTGTTCCTTGGTCATGGCTGTCTATGAATTTAAGTATCTATATGTCTATCTATTATATATATCGTCGCCTGGTACCCACATCACAAGCCTTAATTGAGCTTACCGTGGGACTAGGTCGATTTGTGTAAGATGTCCCAAGATATTTATTTATTATTTATTTATAAATAGCTAATATAGGTACGTTAATTTTAAATATTAGAAGGTCATATACCAAAGTGGACTGATGACCCGGTGAAGGTCGCAGGAGTCCGCTGGATGCAGGTGGCGCAGGACCGGTCATTGTGGCAATCTTTGTTCAGCAGTGGACGTCTTCCGGCTGATATGATATGATGATGATATACCAATGAAACAATACCGAATTTACCAACGCCGAAGGTGAGATTTGAACTTTTGAACCCACGTCCTCTATACGATTGCGGCTGATACAAAAAAAAGTTATCCCACAAAATATACAAGCTTGTTTAGTTTAGTTGTAGTTTTGATGAAAATTCTATCTAAAATTATAATATTTGTCTTAAAGGTTGTCAACGACTACTTTTTTGTTCATCAAATTTCTAATCCTAAAATCCTAAAGAATACTATCCTAAAAACTTTATTCTGAACCCGGTGTTTGAACTGTTGACCTACTTAATTACTTACTCTAAATAAGGTAATGGCATCTAAGTTTTCAATGACATACGATTCCTGTAATCTGTAGTTATTAATTCGCAAAGACGAGACGATGACGTATACTTTGTGACAGGTGTTAAACTATTTTCGACCGTAACTCTAGCTAAGTAAGGTCCGTATTAGGTAGTTACGCATACACACCCACGCCATTTTGTGGCTGTGTGGGACGAGTCGTAAGCGGTAGCGGTAGCGTGCCACTAAACTATCCCACAAACAAGATGCGAGTAGCTCTCAAAAAACGTCTACACACTTAAGGGCATTTCCACATTTAGGGACACACATTTAGCGCGAGATAAAAAAAAAAACCTTCATTTCAGTTAGGTTTGTAACAACAATGAAGTACGACATTTTTAGGAATTTATACTTTATCGGCGTTTTTATATTATTTTTTAGCTTATAGCTTAAACAATTAACACCGAACCGAGTTGTTATTTTTTTTATGTCACGAATGTAACAACTGAGCTCTCAGCCCACCTGATGGAAAGCTGAAAGACATAGTGATCAAAAAATCGCCTATGCGCTGCCTACCGCTGCGCGCTGAGGATTTAGATGGATTGCCTCTATCTATGCCAGGAATTACACCGGCTATCTTATCCCCAAACCGAAACACAGGAGTGCAAACACTGCTATTTAGCGACAGGTTAACGGGTAAGACGGTGGTAGCTATACGGGCGGACCCTGCACGAGGTCCTACCACCAGAACATTTAGTGCTTAATTGCCGTTATAAACCTGACTGAAATTAAGGTTTTTTAACAGGTTGTTAAACTTAGCTATTTTGTTACCATTATTTTATGATTGTCAATACGTTTGTCTCATTTATTTCTTTATTTTGTTGTATGTAAGATTGATGATGGGCAGCAGCGTCATCATTGTGGACACGCTACTGCGATCGCTAATCCGCTTGCCGAGCATGGGCATTTAATATCCTAATCTATTCAATAATCCTGAAATAAAATAGGTTCATAACAAAATAGGAAAACAGTAACTCATATAGGTACGCAGCGCTAATATATGTTTACAAACTTTCTGAGAACTGTATGTTTAGCCAAGTTGCCAATCGCTAACGCTTATCGTAGTTTTCCCTCTCTGTCACTGTTTCATATTTAGTGCGACAAAGACAGTTAGCTGCCTTTCGTTTACGATTGACGATTAAGCGATTGGCAACTTAATTGTCACTCTGTTCTGTTAATGATTTATGTAATTATATTCGACATTGCAATTTTTACCGAACAAGAGTAAATACAATGAGTGGGCATTTTCGCTATAGCTTGTGACTTTGCACACGGTTGTTTGCACCCTTCCGACGCATCGCGTGTATTTTTTAACGAGTAGGTATACATTGTTATGATTTCATCATCGCGCTCATTGGGTTTTCTTTTTTATAATAACCTTGAATAGACGACGCCATTATTCATTGCAACCATGGTATATATACCTGAAAACCTATTTAGATTTCAATACTTGTCAAAAAGTATTGCCATTAAAATGAAATGCTAGGTGGTTCGGTAAATTTTCACTTCTGTAAATGTTATAGGTAGCTGCTTATTTTATCTATCATTTAACACAACTTGTCATTATATACTTTTCGCAAAAAATATATTTAATTTAATTATTTTATAGGAGAAAAGTTTAAATTACAATGGCTATTAACTCAGGATTTAACAACATTTGGTACCAATTAATATTGTCGTAATGTGTGGTTACATTTTTAGGAAAAAACTGGTTAGGTTACCAAAAGGTTGTTTTTTTCTGATACGTTACAATGACAATAACACGTGTCACTGAGACAGTTCGCCATCTTTAGTTTTTTTTGACGTATATTGGAATCCCATTCGATTATCACGATTTCCACAATAACGAGTTGTATTAATTTATTAACATCGGTGTGACGGTGTGTACCGGTGGTTGATTATTTCTGAAACGTTACAATGGTAATGACTAATGACATGGGACAGCGTGACGTTTCCGCCATCTTTGGTAGTTTCTTTGACGCGTATTGGAATTTAAATACGTTTTAGAGTATAGTCGCTGATTTCTGAGAATGAAATTTTGAAAGTTATAGAACTTATAGATTAATCTTTATTAATATAATTACACCATTTTTCGATAGTCTTGACGTCATATACAAGGTGGAAGTCGACGAGGGACCTTTACGGAAATGGGAGATAGTTAAGGCTATACTGAGCAACTTTTACTATGGGACCATCCCCGAAATCGTATAAAAAAAATGACTTTCATACATTGTGTGCATACATGCCGTACCTTTTTGTATGGATACGTTTTTTTTTTACGATATCGGGGTTGATCCGATAGTAAAAGTTGCTCAGTATAGCCTTAACTATCTCCCATTTCCGTAAAGGTCCCACGTCGACGTCCACCTTGTATACAAGTACAAGTATAAGGCTCTTGCCGTGTGGTGACGGCGGTAAGAATATATTTGTCACCACCCCAACTACTCCTGCGGGTATCGTAAGAGTCGACTAAGGGATTGAAGTGTCACTGACCATTCTACAAGATTGATGATGGGCAGCAGCGTCATCGTAGTGGACACATTACTGCGATCGCCAATCCGCTTGCCCAGCGTGGCGACTATGGGCATTTACCTCCTAATGCGTCTATACGCATAGTTTACAGGAGAGGCCTACGTCCAGCAGTGGATATGATGATAGGCTGATGATGTGTATAAGCTAGTTCTATTAAGTATGTATAATATATACCTAGTATCAGTTAGTACCTACGGGTAATCAAATCTATCACACAATTATGCGATGTGTCCTCGATAAAAGTATGTGACTATTCAGTCAATCGCATTAAAACTTTAAGTTAAATATACGTAATTCTGACCAAATCCCGTCAAGTAAACGTATATTTACTGATCACAAATATTTGTTCCTTGGTCGTGGTTTTCTATGTATTTAAAAGTATCTATATGTGTCTATCTAGTATATATAAGGTCCTAATTTTTAGTTACAGTTACAGATATTTTAACACATGATACTTTACATTAAAATAATTAACTTTAAATATAAATTAAGAAATCTTTTCATGTAAATTTTTTGATTTCATTTTCCTAACAAAAAAATTAATTATAATTTCGTCTAAAAAACATCATGTGCATTATCACATGTCACAATAACACTGTCTGTCATGTCATCAAACGACACAATCCAACGGAAAATAACATGACATTGACAATCAAGTAATTTAATTTATCGACGTGAAGTGGCCAGTTCCAGTTAAGTGGTACGTAAAAGAGGTACCTACTAGAATCTGTTCAATGAGTTTTCATTTAATAATCACATAAACAGGGTGTTTTTACGTAACAAAATTTGTTTTTCCGTTTTCTCCAAAAAAACAGAGTAAAAGCAATAATGTTTCACGGTTTAATATACTCCAGAGACCGAGCACTATCAGCTGTAAAAATATCTGCATCTAATCAATTAGGACCTTATATTATACACTATACAGTGTGGACGAAAAAAACGAATGCCACATGAATGGATAACCTTAAATATTGTAAATAGCACATTTTGTGTAAGGGAGACATTTCCTTGTTTTTAATAACAATAAATCCTGCATTTAAGAATTTATGAAAAAGCACTTGCTTCCGTCGGGACTTGAACCGGTCAAATGTGACAAAAAGTAACGTGACGTATTTTATGATGCGTTTTCATGGCCTTCCGTTATTCTGATTGTAGTTGTTATTTAGAGAAAAATGGACCTTATCAGTAACCCTTTCAATCTGCATCATAAAATACGGCACATAATTTTTTTGTCACGTTTGACCGGTACGAGTCCCGACACTCCCGACTGAGGCAAGTGATTTTTCATAAATCCTTAATGCAGAAGTTAATGTTTTTAAAAACAAAGAAAAGTCTCCCTTAATCTTAATGTGCTATATTTAAGGTGCCAACCATGTGGCATTCGTTTTTTCCACCCTGTATACACGGTGTTATGTCAGCATTCCGAAAGATTTTAATGCTGGATTCCTGACCATATTTAGAGTCTTTAATGTTATATAAAATTTCCTGGATTCGGCTTGGTTTCAGAGATAATCAACCTTTTTTCGAAATAAGTTTTTCGACGTAACTCGTCATTTATCTTCTTTTGGATTACAATGCTACCACAATGTGTTCTAATATTACCACACCTTTTGCCTGACAATCAAAAAATACTAATAGACTTGACGAAATAACCTCTACCTAAAAAAACAATTGAAATAAATAATTTAAACAAATTGTTGTTATGATAAAAAGTACTAGAAATGTTAAAAAGTATTCAAATCGGCCTAAAAAAAAGAAAAAAATTTTTTTTTGGTGGAATTGACATTGGGTCTCATAATATTTTTTGTTTATTTTGATATCTAGAATGCATAGTTAAAATCTTTTTGGCAATGCTCGCGTAACACCGTAATATCATTGCTTGGTACCCACATCACAAGCCTTAACCCCTGGTATGCTTCCTGTCAAATTACGTTACTGTAAAAGTTACCTTGGCACTTAAAACAATAGATTGAAATTCCCACGCACGGATCCGTGTCTAAGCATACGAGGGGTTAATTGAGCTTACCGTGTGGGACTATTGTCTATTTGTGTAAGATGTCCCAAGATATTTATTGATTTCAATACATGACATTAAATACATTGTTAAACTATTTTACATTATATTATTAAACTATTGTAAATCAGTGGTCAATCATTTAATCATGATATGATTGTAAAATTTAAATAAAAAAATTATTACATACCTACCTAGTACCTACCTACTTAAAATGTTCATGAAACTACCTATTTTTAATGTTTAATGGACAGATACACATTTCATTGAGTGGCATTTTTACCACATTCCAACAATTAAGCATAAATCAGAATTCCTCTCTAAACTGAAGCTCACCCGTCTTGCTTTAAATCTTATGAAGTGAAAAGCTAGGTATAAGGAATGTCTTTATAAACATACCAAACCATAATACACCAAAGAGCACAAGTAAACTATCAGTTAAGTTTAAATTGAACCTTATTTTGTTGCTATACGGCGAAAACTAGCCACTTATCTTAAGAATTTCACGGATAACCTTGAGCGACGCGTCAGGCCTGCTTCCGCGAACATCGAAGTTCGAAAATTTCGAGGATTTGTCTCTGTTACTCTAACGAAAGCGTCATTAGAGTGACAGAGAAATAGGCCCGAAATTTGCGAACTTCGGTATTCGCTGTAGCAAAGCAAGGCATATGACTGTAGGCGGGTAATTCTCCGAAACTTTGCCTGCGGTTGGCTCTTTATTGTCACGACCCCTTTCATACATTTTGTATGGGAGGCAATTAGACCGCAGGCAAACTTTCAGAGAATTACCCAGGCGTAGGCGGAGGAGCTGGGCGGAGGGCGGAGGGGAAAGGCTGCGCCGGCGCCGGTGCTCGTTTTCCTCGAGGCTTCAGTAGCTCCAAGCTAGTCGCCTGAATTACAACGAACAGAACGGACGTCCCCGATTTGGTATCCAACCATGGCAGTTTACGAAAAATGTGTAAAGTGTTACGAATCAGTGTCTTATGAATTAAAAATAGCCCTCAGCTATACGTCTCTCTACGGATTGTTATATATTGTGGTCGGCGAGTGGTCTAATATCGATCCAAATTATATGAGGATCATTCGACTAGCGATTTTCATAATTGTCATGATTATTGCTTCGATTCAGCTGATTATAAAATGTAAAAAGTAAGTGCCTTATTTTATTTAATTATGCCTACTTATCAATCTTAATTATCTTTTACTTGCGATGATGATGATGTTTATCTCGGTTTAGACTACTAAAAAATACATTTTTTTATGTTTCGTGATTGGCTCCATAGTAAAAGTTGTTCAGTATAGCCTACTAAATCACCCCGATCAAGGTTTTCAGTAGGTGGTGTAACACCTTAAAATTAATTGAGCTTCCCGTAAAAAAAGGTTTTTTTTTGCAATTTTGTAGGATGTTCGAACCAATAAAGTAGCTCTTTGCTCTCCCAATTGCAAATAAAAAACGACTAATGATTTTGCCTTTCTTGAACTTCGTACTTTGGTAGCAACCCCTAAGTAATGTTTATAATAATTGAAAAAAAGAAACAAATATGGTTTCAAATAACAAAATGAGAGGGTAAATGGAAAATTGCAAGCGGGAAAGCAATAAAGAGCTCCTTTATTGATTCGAACATCCTACAAAATTGCAAAAATAAGAATCAGTCTAATAAATATTTATAATCCCACAAAATAAACGTAACAACATAGGAAAATTAAACAGTCATTTGTCAATCTGTCTTCATTGTGTACAAAGTTTTTGAGAAATGCTCATTTAAGTATCTCTATCTGGTATGCAATGCATAGTATCATAGTGTGTCTCTAGTAGCTTAGTAACCAGAACGCAAGCATTAAATAAGCTTACTGTGAGACTGGGGGTCAAAGTCGACAGTCTATTTTTAACCGACTTCAAAAAAGCAGGACGTTCTCAATTTTTTTGTTATACAGGGTGCTCGTGAGCATTCGGAAAGATTTTAATGCTGGATTCCTGACAATATTTAGAGTCTTTAATGTTATATAAAATTTCCTGGATTCGGCTTGGTTTCAGAGATAAGTTTTTCGACGTATCTCGTCATTTAACTTTTTTTTATTACAATGCTACCACAATGTGTTCTAATATTACCACACCTTTTGCCTGACAATCATAAAATACGAATAGACTTGACAAAATACCCTGTAGGTACCTAAAAAAACAATTGAAATAAATCATTTAAGTAAACAAATTGTTGTCATGATAAAAAGTACTGGAAATGTAAAAAAGGATTCAAAAAGCCTAAAAAAAAGAAAAATAATAATTTTATTTTGGTGGAATTGACATTAGGCCTCATATAATTTTTTGTTTATTTTGATGTCTAGAATGCATAGTTAAAATCTTTCGGAATGCTCGCGAGCATCCTGTATGGTGTATAGTACAGTCAAACTTTATATTAAACTCGCAAAGCATGCAGTATAGCTGCATTTTTGGTATGTCGTTTAGACACCATAGGGCAGTATAAAACCACAATTTGCAAGCAAAAAAAAGTTGTGCTAGCTGCGTAGTACTTACGTGAAAAACTGCGAAATTTACGGTCATCTTTTAGTTTCTGATTTTTACAAAAAAAACCCTAATGTTTTTTGACATTATACACCGTGTTTATATTGATTTCCGTTAAATTAAAGGGAAGCTTATTTAGGTCAAAAATAATCAATTTCTCTAAGAAACTAGTAGGTAAGTTTAATGACTGAACAAGTGTATTGCAACCTTTATTATTTATTTTTATCAGCCTCCGTAGCCTAGTTGGTAGTGACCCTGCTTACGAAGCTGGAGGTTCCGGGTTCGAATCCCGGCGAGGGCATTATTTGTGTATTTATTTATCACAAATATTTGGTTCTTGGTCATGGCTGTCTGTGTATTTAAGTATCTATATGTATATATCTATTATACAGGGTGTAAGTCTAATACGGGTGAAGCTCTTAATGGGTGTTAGTTTACGACATAATAAGTACATTCAAATAACTTTTACCTAAAATTACAGCAACAAAATTTTCCATACAAAATAATTCGGCGCGCAATGTAGAGCAGCATACGCGAGTTAAAGACTCGATGACAGCTAATTTCAAAAGCAGATGACATAACTGCCATATCAACAATAACAAATGTTCGTACCTACATTGCTGCTCCGATAATCATTAAAAAACTCTGTGGGGTCATAATTGAGAGTAACTTTAAAAAAACCTTGCAATCCATGATTACACTAATGAATCCCATGCCTGGTTTAATTGATCGCCCGTATTAGACTTACACACTGTATATATCGTCGCCTGGTACCCACATCACAAGCCTTAATTGAGCTTACCGTGGGACTAGGTGGATTTGTGTAAGATGTCCCAAGATATTTATTTATTACATCCTATATGCTACTTATTTTGACATGTGCCGTCAGTCACCTGAAATTAACTTTTGTGTTATTCTTAAGGTTCTCTCACACTTACCATTTCATTTATTATGTATGAAAACGAAAAAAATGTTTTTTTCGAGTTCGATTAAAAGCTACATTGCAGGTAGCTCCAATTAACGTACCAAGCAGCCTGTTGAATTTAACGGAATTAAAAAAAAGCACGGTGTATAGGAAGCGTTTCAAAATTTATAAATTTCCAACAAGTTGAGGTAACATGCAATACCGTAGGTCTTATAGTTTCAGAAATTCGAGACTTCAAAAAGTACTCTTTTTTGTAAACTAGCGTTATTTTGAATTTTGCTAACGTTTTTGGCTTAATGTCGCCTCACTTAATTATGCTACGAAAAACAAGCAATAATTACCTTATAGCGCACTTAATTTTCTTTCATTTAAGAGTAAAATCAGGTCAGTTAAATTTGTAATTGAAAATAAAAACGCAAAATTCAAAAGCCAGGAGGCCCGCTTTCTAAGTTTTTCATACAAATCACTAGTCATGTTGTTCAGCTGCAATTTTGGTATATTATACGAGTATAGGCCCTATAGTTATGTATGAAAATGCATATTACAACAAAAACAATAAAATAATTTCGTCGGCATAGGACGTAAAAACGGAAAAAAATTCGGTCTTTTTTTGGTTTTTGACGATTAATTAAAAAACTATTATATTTTTGATACTAATTGCTTCAAAACTTAGAAAGAATATTAAATCTGAAAGGATTCGAGCTACCTTGAAACACCGTAAGTTATACAGATTTTGAGATACGACATTTCAAAAAGTGCCCTACAATAAGTTAAGAAAAAAAATGCTTTGAAGCATCGTATACCTCCGACTATAGGACTTACAGTAATTATTATCGGCTCAACTTGTTCCAAATTTAATATAGTTATTACTTACAAATACTTTTTATTTCTTAGCGTGAACGTTTTGCCAATATCTAGTGAATAACTTTAATGTAACCTAAAATTTGTTTATGTTTTGATAAAAGGGCACTTTTTGAAATGTCATATCTCAAAATTTATATTACTTACGGTGATGCAACGTAGCTCAAAACCTATTAAATTTAATATTCTTTCTGAGTTTTAAGCAATTAGAATCCAAAAGATAATTGTTTTTTAGTTAAACGTCAAGAACTAAAAAAGATCCGATTTTTTTCCGTTTTTTTACGTCCTATGCCGAAACTATTCTTTTATTTTTCTTGTATTATACATTGTCGTACATCCCTAT
>JALPQI010014006.1:0-30893 GCA_025490895.1 Thaumatotibia leucotreta
GAAAACTATTCTTCGACAGAATGACTTGTCGATGAAATGAAAATACTTGAACCGTTCTCTTTGAAACAACATTCTATTAAATGATTGTCGACAAGTCAAGGCGAAACCCAAAAAAAATATCACAGATATTAAACTTATTTCGGCCACTTTTGAATCTCCTGAGAAAAATAAAACAAAATAGGATTCATTATTTGCAGGAAACCGTGTAACATGCATAATATGTAACTACTTATGTACATACAATCGAAATGGTAACCTCCTTCTTTTTTGCAGTCGGTTGAAAATATTTTTTTTCATAGATGTCCAAAATCTACGCGTGCGAAGCCGCGGGCAAAAGCTAGTTGTAGATATTTTTAACGAACAAACAAATATGGTTTTGTCTAGACTTAAAAAATAAAACCTCACAATGACCTTTTATGTAGCAAACTGCATTACTTACCAAAATTTAATATTAAAAGTATCTACGTATTCATCGTACCTATGTTACTCGTATATAACATGGTATGTAGATAAGTACCTACATCTTCATTGGCAAGAACACTTCTATGAAGTTTTGAATTAAATAGCCCAACGAATCTGGTTCCTTCTTACAAACTTTAATCTTCCATTTAACCCCCATAGGGAATGAATTTTCAAAAAACCTGAAACACGTGTTTGCTTATTTATTGTTAAAAACATTCATGTGAAGTTTCGAATAAAATAGCCCAACTAATCTTCTTTCCCCATACAAACTTTAACCCTCCATTTAACCCCCATAGGGAATGAATTTTCAAAAAACCTGATATACGTGTTTACTTATTTATTGTTAAAAACATTCATGTGAAGTTTCTAATAAAATAGCCCAACCAATCTTATTTCCCCATACAAACTTTAACCCTCCATTTAACCCCTTTAAGGGAAGAATTTTCAAAAAACCTGAAACATGTGTTTACTTATTCATTATTAAAAACATTCCTGTGAAGTTCCGAATAAAGTAGCCCAAATAATCTTATTTCCCCATACAAACTTTAACCCTCCATTTAACCCCCATAGGGAATGAATTTTCAAAAAACCTGAAATACGTGTTTACTTATTTATTGTTAAAAACATTCATGTGAAGTTTCGAATAAAATAGCCCAACCAATCTTATTTCCCCATACAAACTTTAACCCTCCATTTAACCCCTTTAAGGGATGAATTTTCAAAAAACCTGAAACATGTATTTACTTATTTATTATTAAAAACATTCCTGTGAAGTTTCGAATAAAATAGCCCAACTAATCTTATTTCCCCATACAAACTTTAACCCCCCATTTAACCCCTTTACGGGATGAATTTTCAAAAACCCGTTCTTAGTGCGCCTCTAAACATTATAAAGAATGTAGATGCCAAGTTTGAACTCTCTAGGACCAGCGGTTTGCGCTGTGCGTTGATTTAAGTCAGTCAGTCAGTCAGGACATTGCCGTTTATATATATAGATTTTGTACCAAGCAAAAATGTCTGCAAAATGACTAAAAAAAACCTATAAATTTAAAATAAACAATTTATTAATTAAGATTGTTGGATCTTGCTCAGCATCAGAAGCATTATGCAAGATTGAAAAAATACTAATTTTTCGTCAAAATTCTTTATTGAATCTTAAAATACAAAAAACACGCACCGGGATATTTCTTCAAAGGGTTTGCTGTGATATACTTGTACCACTCTGTTGTTCAAATGATGCATGAGTTTTTCATAAATAATGGCTGAATTTAGTTGGTCAATCGTGGAATCTCCCACTTCAAACTTTAGTGACGCCTTTTTTCTTTGGTAGATAGCTTTTGCATATTTATAAATGATTGGCAAGTTAAATTAATGGTAAATTACATGTAACTAAAATTATAGTTATAATATAACTTAGGTATACGAATTATATGTTATGGCATCTCTAATTACTATATAAAGGTATATTCCAATCTTAATATTATTTTAATTTAAAAAAACCTGTTTATCATAATTGGCTATGTAAAGTTTTCTGAAGGTATGAATATTATTTTTTCCCTTATATGATAGCCGTCGTCGTCTTAAGGTTCAAGAAAACGCGGCTCTTTTATTTTTATTTCCTAGAAAACGTTTGTTACGTAAAATTGGCTATGTAAAGTTTTCTGAAGGTATGAATATTATATTTTGTCCTGATAGCCGTCGTCTTAAGGTTCAAGAAAATGCGACTCTTTTATTTTATTTTAATGTCCTATAATTTGTTAACAATCTTTTTTTAAGTGAGTCAGATGACATTTGTGCAGTTTTATGGATGAACAGAGCCTAATTAATGCTTTCGTCCGCCACAAATACAATGAAATAGACAAAAAAATTTAATGAATGACACGAGTGACATTGACGTTGACGACTTTTTTTCTATTTTATTGTACTAATTGCGGATAAAATAAAAGTGTCGCATTTTCTTGAACCTGAGATGAGAAGATTGTACGTAACAAACGTTTTCTAGTTAAGTTGACACATTGTTCAAACCGTTAATAATAAAGTTCATTTCTTTCTTTCTCATTACATTATTGATATTCTGTCTCAACCTTTCCAAATTCACCATTAAAATCTCCTGAGGCATAATATCACGATCTATCACAAGGAAATTCAATATATTATCTATCTTTTCGTGTTGTTTCCTGTCATAAACCCTTTGATCGAATCTCTCGACTTCCCTGCGTGGTCGCGTTCCGAATCTTCTAGGTAACGCTTCTAGCATTCTGTTTAAGTGTTCCCATGTATTACCATATGGTTCATTTGAACGAATCAGCTTATCCCATATTGTTTCCATACCCTCACAATCGGAGTCAACATCGGAGAAATTTGTGTCTTCATTGTTCGTATTAGTTCTTCCTGGAAACATTGCTTTTAAATCTTCGTCAATTGGTAAATCAGCTTGTAGTATGCCGAGTTGCAATTTGCTTAATGTCGGTGATATCTCCATATTTTCTTCTGTCTTATTGGGATCTGAAATAGATGACTATTAATTAGCATTTATCGTATCTTCGTGTACTTCAGTAATGATATTCACCCCATAGTTGAAGAAATCCAAATTACAATATTTTTATTCGTATTACTTCTGTGGTAGATCTTCACACAAAGAGATGCCCTCGCCGGAATTGGAACCCGGGACCGCAGGTAGGGTTACTGTACACAACGGAGCTACTGAGGCCGTCAAAACACTCAAAACACATAAAAAACCGGCCAAGAACATGTCAGGCCATGCTCAGTTGCTCAGTGTAGTTATTCGAAAACGACTGGGCCGATTTAATTAAATTCTATAAGTATTCTATAAGCCCACTATTCGTGTTTTTTTTTATTTTTGGACCCACAGATCAAAAGTTAGAGGAGTGGAAGAATTTTTTTTATTCTGGATCGGCTATTTCCGAAAACATTGACTTTAGAAAAAAACATTTTTTTGAGCCCTTATTCTTATAAGAGACCTATTCAATGATACCCCACGCTATAGGATTACAATTAAAAGAATAGTTTTTATTCTACCATTTCACTCACTGAATATGTGTACCTGTACCAAATAAACCAAATTGCAAATGTCTAGTCCCAACGGCCACTGGGCTATGCTGCGGACAGACAGACGGACATGGCGTAACTATAAGGGTTCCTTGTTTATTACGAAACCCTAAAAGGTGGTAAATTATTAGGTCAAATAATACACAGCCATTTTACACGGGTCTCCGTAAATAATCTAACCAAACCAACTAGATACCAAGTTGTCAAATTCTCGAAAAACTTAGATAAAGTTGAAGTTTATACCTGCAAGTCATTGCAGCAAGTTTTTCAACAAAGTTCTATGCATGAAATAGATACAAATGCTCTCTACTCACTATTACCCAAATTTGCGTCTCAAAGCTTGCAGCAATAACTTGCAAATAAACTCAGCTTAAAATAAAACTAAATAATTGTAAAGTCAAATATAAAATACTTACCTACAGTTATTTTAATGGTATCCGTTCACAAAACACGTCACTTTGCAATCCAACAAAACAAATAATAAACTCTGGATTCCTCTGCTCTCTAGAGTGACTGGAAGTGACGAAATCAATATGGTCAAATACTTGTAATATGGCAGAACAAAAACAACATATCTTTTAGAGCAGCCCATACATATTTAATACATTTTTCCCCGAAAATAAAATAGCTATAAACATAAGTAACCACTAAGCGCTTTCAGCGCGTTACAAATTATAATAAATACTGTAAACTCTGTTTAACTTTGCAATACAACAATTGTGCGATGAATTTAATTTAAAACAATAATTAGAATTGACAATTAGAACTCACTAAATAACATATACATAAATAACAAGTACAGTCTGGCAAAAAAGAGTAGAAATTAATAACCAACAAAAAAATATATATCTAACCGACTTAAAAATGCTCTACAAAGTATAACGAAACTCAATATATTGACGAATTACATCAAAAATGTCGTAAAATTCTGTTTTATTAAGTATCTAAATATTGTTATTGATTTTTCTCTTCAGATCCGACTTTTTTAAGGATAAGGAGGGCGTTGAAAAAAATTGCCCTCCTTTAGGACGCGGTCATACAAAGAAGTTTGGGCAACTATGCTCTAATAAAACTATGAAAAACGGAAAAAACCCGCGTATGGACATTTCTCCGAGCGTTTCAGCCGCCGTGACTTCGGTGGCAACATTATTACCCGATTTTCGTGGGTATCTCATACTTTTTTTGGATATGTTGGTAGTTGTCAACTACGTCTACCACTATATCCAAAAGTTCTTGCATCTCTCACAGGATTCGTGTAATAAGACTGTCACCGAAGTCACGACGGTTGAAATCTCGGAGAAATGCCCGTATATTAAAATTTTACTTCATCCCGACGTTTCGATAAAACCGAAGAAAATATTGCCTACGCTCTGGTTGTATTAGCTCCTCCTAGTCCATCTTTTCACTGAAAATCAGCGTCACGTAATGTGCCCTGTGGCTCAATTCGTGACGTCAAAGCTGATTGAGAGCCATTTTTCGCAATTTGTTTTATACATACAGGGTGATTTTTGGGCCTTGTATCAGCAGTGAACAAGATGCTGAAGGTGGTCACGCTGAGCAATTTTCGACAACCATGAAACCCGAAATAAAATCTCCTTGGTATGAGTGGACTCCTCGGACTCCTTGGGTAGTCTCCTTGGACTGGCTTGAGTTAATCCTTGACTCATAGTTGAGTGTCAATTAACTCATAATTAGATTTTTTTGCGATTTCATGGTTGTTCCATAGTGAAATTTGCTCCGCGTGACCGTCCATGGTAGCCTTTTCACATCTCGTGCTATAAGACTCAAAAATCACCCTAATGATTTGCTATTTTAGGTTATTCCAAGTGTATTGTAAGATTACTTACAGATCTCATTGTGAACCTATTTTATTTTTTTACTCATTACCCTTTGATAGGCCTCCGTCGTTCTGTTCCCTAGTTTCTGTGGGCCCACAATTGCCCACAGAAACTAGGGAACAGAACGACGGAGAAAAAACATGTAATAAAATAATTCTAATATTTAATTAGTAAGTTGTGCCGTAGATATTAGGAATACATTTTTTTTAATAAATATCTTGAGACATCTTACACAAATCGATCTAGTCCCACCCCACGGTGGTTTAATTATAAGTTTCCCACTCTCGACAAAAAATGACTGTGCCCTACAGGTCAGGGTTATAAAATGTTATATAATGTCTCTTTAACTTACCTTGTAAACCACATTATAAGTGCAATAAAGACTGTATATAGAGCATCCCGTCTCTGTGACTCCAAGAAAGCATCATCATCAAGTGAGAGAGGTAGATAATGGAAATGGAAATCTACAATTATCGACTTTCACAGTTATCTCTCTCGCCTGGGTCGCGTTTTATAGTTACATTTTACAATTTAGATATTTGCCTCTCAAACGCACGCACGTATTGACTAGAAAGAGAGGCAAACAGCAAATTTGTAAACTTTATAAAACGCGACCCTGGTATCCATAGCATACAGTTTTCGTTATTATCGTCAATTTATCATCAGTCTTGTCTATTTTAAAACTTGAAGCGCGTAAAGCGCTTAATGGTACCACCTCAAGTGGCGACCACGTGACGTTGAGTCACGTTGATAACGCTCTTTGTTAAAGCAAATGCGTACTGCGTAGATGCGCGCGTCGCGGGTTTCCCCCGAGTGTGGCTAGAGCAATAGTGATGTTTCCATATCAAAAACGATAATATTATCGTAATTTTAATAGGTTATTATTACAAAAAAAAATCAAACAAAAATCACGATTGCGTCAATAGTGTTACGAAAGTTTGTCATACAAACTATGTGTTATTGATTGCTCATAGAAAAATTTGAATTTCTCGCCCTGTTTCAGTTTCAAAAGTTGTTACACATAATTTAACATTGTAACATTTGTAACACAAAAACTATGACTATGAGTACTTAGTTAAGTATGTATTTTTTTGCAATCGGCTTTTATTTTTTCGCACTTGTTTCGTAATCTCTTATTTTGCGATAATAAAACAGCTATAAACTGCAAAGTAATTGCGTAGGTACTTTTTGTATCAATCAACCAACACTGGCTAGTAAGACTATAAACACAATAATTAATTATATATTTTTTGGTTGAATGATTTCAGTTGTACGATTATCAAGCCCAATACGAATGTAGGATAATTATTTTATAACCTACTTACTCGTATTCCACAGCTGACAGGGAGCCATTCTTAAAATTATAATGGGCCGAATTAGAAGGGAGCGGACAAAAGGTGTGGAAGGGTCATTGCGTATCTGCAAATCGAGTTCTGATTCTGACGGCAGCTCACGGGCACAATTGGCTATGTAAAGTTTACTGAAGGTATGAATATTATATTTTTCCCTGATAAATACGGCTCTTTTTTTTTCTTTATTTATTTAAGGTCGCTTTTTAACAACTACGGCTCTTTTATTTAAGTGAGTGAGATGATATTTGTGCAGTTTTATGGATGAACAGAGCCTAATGCTTTCGTCCGCAACAAGTATAAAGAAATAGAAAAAATCATGAATGTAGGATTAATATGGATTTGACAACGTTATAATAATAGCAAGAACGAAAGGGATGGTCTTATGAAACTTTTTACTAGTGGAAGTGAAAAGGAACGATAATCGTCCGTCCTTATCACTGTGCCACTATTTTTTGTGTATGTGTGCATTAGATGCTAAATGTAAGTGCCAGACAAATGCGTTGAATACGTCACTAAGTGCCACACACACAAGTATCTTCTTAGTAGTAAGTGACTATGTCTATCCCTCTTAGTGGCACACTATGTGCGGCCCCTCGGAAAAAATAAAAGAATTGACACGAGTGACATTGACAGTTTTTTTTTTTCTATTTCATTATACCGATTGCGGACATTTGTGCAGTTTTATGGAGCCTAATACGTTCAGGCTTCATAAACCTGCACAAATGTCACCTAAGTCTTTAAAAAAAGATTATTAAAAATTTATAAGAAATAAAAATAAAAGACCCGCATTTTCTTGAACCTTAAGACGACGGCTATCAGGGAAAAATATAATATTCATACCTTCGGAAAACTTTACATAGCCAATTACACAATACTAAGATCCGACTCCAACCGAGACCCATATTTTACTCTCAGTCGAGACCGAGATTAAAATTGAATCTCGGCCGAGACCGAGACTAAAAAAGAATAAAAAACTTATCTAATTACATAAAAAATGCCTAGCCCAATACCTATAGTACCTAAGTCAAACGTAAAACTAAAATCTGTATTTTTTTTGAAATTTTTAATTTTTAATCGATTGCATGGGGGTCGGTATACTTTGTGGTGATTTTCACAGAACTATAATTTTATCAAACCATTAGTTATAGGTGTATTGTTTCCAAGAAGTAGTACTTTTGAGCATGCTAATGCAGACCGATCTTTAAAATACATAGCGTCAGTGCAAACGGAAAGGTACCTACCTATGAACAGAACATTCAACAGTTCAGACACATATGAACAATATTGGTATAATTGATTTTAACATACTTAGTTATGCAAGAATTTTCTTGATTTAACATAATCATAACATCATTTAACATAACAAACCCATCAAACGACGCTGTTCTATTATTTAATTGGATTCTAAAATGGATTAAAATACTGGGTGAAATTAGAATGTTTGCACCATTTTCTGAAAGAGGTCTTACTTAAAATAATGAGGGTTTCTGATTCTTTTTCTGCCGCCATAGGGTAGTGAGATGGCAGCACTGTGGCCTAAAGTCGAACGAACGATCATAAAAATCCAAATTTTTTTTTTCGAGTTCCTCCCTTAGTGTAAAGTGGGAATTTTATTTTTATTTTGCTGTAATTTAGTGTGGGGTGTCGTTGAATAGGTCTTTAAAAAGAATAAGGGATCCCAAAAGAACATAGCTCCAGAAAAAAAAGTGTGTCTCTCCTCTAACTTTTAATCCTTAGGTCCAAAAAATATGAAAAAAAATCATGACCACTTTAAAATAAAACTATTTCGAATATAATCGGCCCAGCCGTTTTCGATAACTACCCTACACTGAGCACGACCCGACATGCTTTTGGCCGGTTTTTATATATCCCATTTCTCACTAGACTTTCTCCAACAGGTCACAGCTTCGGCGCCCATCACGACGACAACTTCCCCAACCAGCAATGCCGTGGATTCCTCATGGGAGCTCAGTCTTCGGCGGCTGATAGCCCGTCGCATTACGAGTTCTCATTGTGTAGCAAACGGCTTATTGCTGCTACTTTAGATACCGTCAGCCACTGTTTGTATGAAGAGAAGCGAGCTTATTGCGGGAATGGTCAGTTCATTACCTTCTTTATAATTTACTGTTACTTACCTGCGTTAACAGCAACACAGCCTGTATGAGTTCTCTTTGTGCAGCAAGCTGCTTATTGCTGATACTTTAGTAACCGTCAGCCACGATAACAACTTGCCTAACCAGCAGTGCCGCGGATTCTCATGGGAGCTCAGTCTTCGGCGGCTGATAGCCCGTCGCATTATGAGTTCTCGTTGTGCAGCAAATGGCTTATTGCTGCTACTTTAGATACAGTCAGCCACTGTTTGTATGAAAAGAAGCGAGCTTATTGCGGGAATGGTCAGTTCAATACCTTCTTTATAATTTACTATCGCGGTCTTAGCAGCAACACACAGCCTTCTCGCGGCTACCAGTCTCTTTTTGATGAATACAATCGAAAAGAGATGGATAGCCGCGAGAAGTCAAACATAAAATATGCTAGCCCGCCCCCCGATAGTCTGACGAGTGACTGGCATTTTTATGCATAGATTTGCACTTTAACGAAGGCATCATCGAAGTAACAGAAACAGATGGTGGAAATTTACGATTTTCTATGTTCACAGACAGTCCTCTGATCTGGTATCTATCGTATCCATACTATCCATAGGATACAGTAATTACAGTATTCGTTTGTGTCACATCAATCCTCAGTGTATTCAGTCAAGTCAAATGATTATTCAAATTGGCAGCTAAGAAGAGGGCGAGTTGCAGTCAAACACAAGATATGCTAGACCGCCCCCCGATAGTCTGAGGAGTCACTGAAATTTTTATGCATAGGTTAACTATTTTGTGTCTCTATAATTTCAGGTATAGTAGAAGAGAGTGAAGCATGCGATTGTGGTCTGCCTGTGCGCTGCGTGTACAGCGATCCATGCTGCACACCTCGCACTGGAGGCGCGGAGCACTTCGAAGAGGGGTATAGAACGTTCTAGAATTTACTAGAAATAGAGAGAATAATCTAAAAGCTTCGCCTTACACTACACTGGTATAGGCTTTGTACGTGGGTATAGTGGACAGATGAGAAAATTTACTATAGTTTGGCCAGGAGTTCTTTTTCGTGCATATTTAGTCAAAGAAAATCATACTGGCTTTTCATTATGCTCAGGCACTAGTTCCACCGCGAGCGCTTAAGCTATGAGTTGAAAGCGAAGCGAACGCGCAGCGAGTTCGTCAAGACTCGAGAGCCCGTAACCAATTCGATTGTAGATCAATCGAATCGTAACCGATGCGATTATCGTCGCTAACATAATTTAAAGTGAAGGACCTAATTAATTAGATCATTGATCATGAGCTGCAGCATCATTGGACACTGGACACACTACTGCGTACTATACCTACGCATAAATAATAGGAGGCCTACGTTCAGCAGTGCACTGAGAGGCTGACGTGATGTGTGTGGGAAAGACCTAATATTTCGTTAATTTCTAGAACTCTCTACAAAAGCGGGTGTGCCGTGACCCAGACAGCAGACTGCCATCCTTCCCAGGGTCCATGCTGTACGAAGAAGTGCCAACACGCCAAACTTTCGGAATTTGGCATTGTTAGTAGAGAGCCATGATTAACAAATACTCTGTCACTCGAATTACGCCTTAATTAAAGTGACAGAGATAGTTTCGAGTGTGTATGATTCAGCAGCGAAAAAACAAATATCACCATTTGATTCAACTAACTTACAGTAGGTACCAATCCAAAATAAGATAAGTAGACATAATTAAATTACTGATAAGTTTTGATGAATATCTACTCTCACTACCTAGTAATTTACAAAATGGAGAATAGATCCTTGTTTCTTTTTTCTTGTTTTGTTGCCTGCAACCTCTGAACTTGCCATTAGAGTAGGTATAGTCGAACCAGACTAGGAACAGGCCTGCTACTGCGAACTTCGAAATTCGTAATTCTCAAGGATTTATCTCGGTCCCTGCAACGGAAGCGTCATTAGAGTGACAAGGACAAAATCCTCAAATTTTTGCGGATTTTAAAGTTCGCGGTAGGGCTGATACATTTGATTTGCCAGGATCAACAGGTAGAAGTATACAGGACTAGTGGCCTAGTGGTAGTCTTACGCACTTAGGGACTCCCAAACACACTAAAGGTGTTCGCACATTATAACAACTCTACGCCAACGCGGCAGCAACTCTACTCACACTTTCGACGAGTAGTCAACTGGTTGATCCATCCAATGGGCGGGTGGGCAATGAAAATGGTTGCTTGTTACGCACCGCACGTCAGTCGCAAGTCGCAAACGCATGGTCGCCGCGTGTACAAACAGCAACACTCCTAACGGACCATTAAAGACAGAGCAGAGAGAAAATGAAAGAGATAAATATAGTTATATTATGTCAACTTCAAATTAAACAATACACGAGAATGTTGATCGTTCGCACTATTCGCAACTTGGTCGAATAATACAAATCGGGTTCCGAAATCTTATGAGACTAGTATCACGACTTCGGCCGAACTCTGCTGACCAATGGGGCAGGCATTGCTACGGTTAACCAATGATCGCTCGCGGTTTCTTCAGAAGGTGACATTACCATGGTTACGTAATAACAAAAACGTTTAACCCCTCGTATGCTTAGACACGGATCCGTGCGTGGGAATTTCAATTTATTGTTTTAAGTGTCAAGGTCACTTTTTCAGTAACCTAACTTGACAGGCCGCATACGAGGGGTTAACCAATGATTGATCGCGATTTTTCCGGAAGCTGACGTTTCTATAGTTACGTTATATATAACATCCGCTTTAGTCCTGGAGACGTCAATCTAACTTCAGAGCCGGTAATTTGACTGCTAAGCTGCTATGTAGAAATTTTCGTTCATTTTCCTTTCAACGGCTGTCACTGTCAGATATTTTTTCAAAGTTAGAATTTCAGCCAGAAACTATCAAGTCTCTATTAAACATTTGTATGGCTACTGACAGATTAAAGGATTATAGGTAGACTGTCAAACGTCTATCTACCATATTTCCACAAAGGTTACATAAGTATTCAACTAACGTCAACTAAGAGATGTGATGAATTATAATAAAGACAGCAATAGCATTTGTCTCTGTCAATGAAAAAAATTATTTCAAATTGCCCGATTAACATCGCCCTGAAGCCCATAAAGAAAAAAAAAACATGGCTATTTGTAAAAATATCTTGACTTGGAAAAATACCTCGCCTATTAATGTCAGATAAATCATGAAATCCGATTTGAAGAAACCGTGATTAAATTACTAAACGGTTTTAGACAAATCTATGAAGAACTGTCGTTATCCAGTTTCCACAAGGAACAACGACATCTAGCGTCTAATCATGGCCGATAGCTAATTCTTAATTTTCGTAGACGAAGGAATTTTTATTATGTCAACTAGTTTTCAAATACTGAAATTTTGACGCAACAAAGATTCGATGACATATCATCGGGGACCATCGGAAATGTCGCGATCGTGCCTACTAACGAAAAATACCGAACCCATAATATTACACGACCAAATTGCATCCTTTACCAAGTGGCTCAACATTCCTATGTAACTGACATGTGACTGTAAGTGTGATTCTCTTTCATGCAATATTTCCAATTTCTGAAGTGTATACCTAGCTGTGTTGCTGTTTGTACAACGTATGGTCAATGAGTGACCGACGAGTCGGGATTGACCTTTAGTGTACGACGCGTAGACCACTCGTCGTACACTACTTAGTTATCATTTTTTGAAATTAATCCTAGTACGTATGACATAGGATTTAAATTTCAATATTTGGCAGAGTCGAGTCGCCGTTGAGTCGTTATAATGTGCGAAGACCTTAAAGAAGGCATTTAGCAACCTGAAACAGATAAAACTATCACGCAAAAAAGGCACAAACGATGCACGATTTTTTTTTTTTTTTTTTTTATGTTGGCACAACAAAGTGGCTCCACTCCACCTGATCGTAAGTGAAAAGTAGAGCCCAAATCGCGGCGGCAACGAACAGGAGACAATCAGTAACCTGTTAGTTGCCACCGCCTTGCTGGCCCGCTAGATACTGGTAAATACACCGGCTGACCCCGAAACACGGCAAACACGAAGGTAAGCCATTTCACGGGCGTTTACACCGAATGTACGGTGGTAGCCAACCAGGCGGGTACTAGTAAAAATACCCTACCACCGGCTGAGAAGCTGGATACTCAGTATTTCCCTTAGTCGACTCCTACGACACCCACGGGAAGAGAGGGGCGGTGATTTTTGTATTCTTACTCCGTCACCGCACGGATAAAAACGATGGATTATTTTGGCTATTTTGCGGACATACTGTGTTTATCTTCCAAATCGATTAGAATTGTTGAAAAAAAGCATCCTTCTTAACGATATTTTTTTATTTAATTTATTTTTTGAGATATTAATTATTTAGTCAAACTCCAAAAATCGACCCTCCAAAACCATAGAAATGACCTAACTCCGTTTGTACATGATATTTAAAGTTCATTGCAACACAGTTCTTTGCACGCATCATTTACTGTTAATTAATCTAAAAATCAGCAAAAAAAGAACATTATTTTGCGGGTTATTTAATAATTTCTGTTATATGACAAACATTTTTTTTCTTCAAAGTTTATTAAAATTAGCATTTTATTTTTTTGGCATCCTATTAACCATAACATGAGGTATCATCACAAAAAAAACGAAACACGTATAACGCGGAACTTTCGAGTTACGATTTTTTAATTTTCGGACCAGGGTTGTCACTTTCTATTCAAAATAAAATTATTGTGCCTCCACAATAGGTATTAATACCGTTTCGATATTAATAGACGTATCGTGAACAATTTCATTTTCATTAGTAACAAGTTTTTATTGCTGGTTTATTTTATATTTCGTTGTTTTTAGGTGTTATCGTATTCGATGGGAAATTAACTATAAGTTTATTGATTTAAACTTTCACGATTAAGGTCTCTGCCCACTAGACCGTAGCATACCATGACCGTAGCATGAACGTATCAGACACGGAATGTGAGACGACACGGTGTAACATCCTACATGGGCTATAAGCTTCATTACTGAAAATGTGAAAACTATGAAGCTCCAATAAAGCTGTGTAATAGGGAAATCTAAATTTTAGGGAAAAGTATAAAATAAACAAGGTATAGAGAGGAAAAAGAAAATATTTATTAAATTAAAATTTCTTATTAGTTTTACAATTAAATCTAAGGACTCTACAAGCTCTGTATCTCATTTGGTCTGGTTAGGACTTCATGAGATACACCGTCATGATTGCTAGGGCCAAATACCTAAGTCAGGAAAACATGACGGTACAAAAACCTGACGCCAAAGGTTAACCTGCACACACACGAAAAAATAAAAATTAATATAATAAAATATTGATAATAGCATGATCATCTAGTGGTAAATTGGACAACATTATGATAAGTAATAACCCAAATCCTCTGAGGTATGAGAAATGTTACAAAGTCCATGTCCGAAATATATTCCAACAACCACAATATTATCCAAGCCATTTGAATATTCTACACAATCTTAATACTAAGCCGTTATTATAAACACTTGCATATTAAGGGCAATGTCTGAACGATAGCCTCAGCGTGGACAGATTCTATATAAACCATATCGGGTATTTAGAGCTGCAAACCGATGCAAAACCCTCAGGTATGTCAGTACACTAAGAATATCCAAACGCTAGGAATAGATCCGAAGATACAAATTCCGAGACTAAGAATAAGAATGTGACAATATCCCTCTCAAGATGTTCATATGTATGTATATAATATATTTGTAGGTAGTATGTTTTACAATTATAATTAACGTGATATCACATTTGAATATGTATACAGTACTAAACCGCTTAAAACTAACTTATTAAATAGATGACGATTATGTTTTATACAGTGTTAATAAACCCATACATATCAAGGGCAATGTCTGGACGAGAGCCTCAGCGTGGACCGATTCTATATAAACCATATTGGGTATTTAGAGCTGCAAGCCGATGCAAAACCCTCAGGTATGTCAGTATACCAAGAATATCCAAACGCTAGGAATAGATCCGAAGATACAAATTCCGAGACTAAGAATAAGAATGTGACAATATCCCTCTCAAGATGTTCATATTTTTTACAATTATAATTAACGTGATATAATATTCTAGTATGTATGTCGTATGACTTAAAGATTCCCAGAATGTTATGAGACAAGCTGTCTTATTCAGAATCCGCATTACCTATAACAGAACCCCATTCGACCACAGTACTGTGAATTGCACATCAATGCACAGTATTATTCAAGCTCCATGGTAGCAAGCCCAGCCCGAAGGCATGAGACAACTTAGTCAATAGTCTGTAATATTGTTAAGCTTCGCACTTGCAATCTCGCCCATATAGTATAAAAATTTGGTTGTAAATATATAATTGGGGTCTTTAACTACAAATGTTAGCAAACAAAGGTACAGATTTCTGATCGGATGCTAATTAGATGTCTTGTCCGAATAGATCCGGGCAAGCATTCTACTTCGCGGTGTAGAATGTGCGAATCACCCTTTTCAAGGATCTCGCACAAACCTCGAATAAAGACCGCAGTCCTACCATGAAACTCGTAGTCTCCTATCAAATTAGATTACATGTAAGAATACCCCCATAAACCGGGCATAATCACACCTTCAACAATCATCAGTAGCCTGAATCACATTATCAAAGGAATGTAATGCCCGACCCCATCGACGACTTTCTATTCAGGAACCGTATTACGCAAGAACGGACCAAGTATGACCATACTACTGAGAATTGCACATCAATGCTCAGTATTATTCAAGCTCCATGGTAGCAAGCCCAGCCCGAAGGCATGAGACAACCTAGTCAATAGTCTGTAAGATCGTTAAGCTTTACACTTTATAGTCTCGCCCATATGGTATAAAAGTTTGGTTATAAATATATAATTGGGGTCTTTAACTACAAATGTTAGCAAACAAAGATACAGATTTCTGATCGGATGCTAATTAGATGTCTTGTCCGAATAGATCCGGGCAAGCATTCTACTTCGCGAGTTAAAGTTGTGCGAATCACCCTTTTCAAGGATCTCGCGCGAACCTCAAATAAAGACCGCAGTTCTACCATGAAACTCGTGGTCGCCTAACAAACTAGATGACTCATAAGAACACACTATAAACCGCCACGACCATACCTTCAACAATCAACAGTAACTGTACTGCATCACATTATCAAAGGAATGTATTGCGGATCCTATTAACTACAACGTTAGTGTTAAATGCGGTCAATTCCAATGCAGAATAATCAATTTAGCATTTTAATAATTTCTGTGAATTTATGTGTACCGTTATCTGATGTAGATAGCTTTAATTGACAGTAGGGTAATATAGACTTAAACGTTTCAGAATAAGTTTCTTGAACCACAATCAATTTGTTGCCAATATTAAATCTGGATCACTTCATAAGAGTCTCAACTTCATAACGCACACGTTACGTTATACCGTTTGTAATCATCGTAATGAATCACGCATTCATAGTTTCTAATATACTATTGATGGACCAACGATTTATAATTAATTACTTGAATTACTGCGCGATTCATTAACAAAGAGTCGCATCCAAATAAGTCAAGTAATTGGAGGAACTGCTCACAGCCATTATTTATCACATTGAGCATAAAGATATTGAATAGCAGTGCATTGCCAATCAAGACGATGTAACCAGCAATAATTATGTATTATATTAGAATATCGTAGTTATGTCGTAGGTAGATGTTAAATCTAAAATACCCTTAATTCTAAATGAAACCGATATGCGCTTAAACGGACGATTATAATGTAGGTATAACTGTGGCGATGCAACACGTAGAGCTCACGTGAGCAGTAGCGCAAAGATGCAGTAGCTGTATATGGCGCCGTAATGTATAGAGTAGCTGAGCAGTGTCGACCCAACACGAAGCGCGTGTGTAGCGGTGTCGTGATGCCGTCTGTACATGGCGCCCTCTCTCTCGTACGCACGAAACACCGGAAAGTAGAAAATATCATGTTTATAACAGGTATTAATAAGAAGTTAATAATTTTGACCACGGATTATAATTGAACGGAATAATAGGAAAATACTCAAAGAGCAATTCAAATACCAAAATCAAATCAAGCAATTATTGCCCATTAATGTTCTGTTTAATCGATGAATAATAAATTATAACTCTAAATAAAGAATCAATTAGACCATTAAATAGTGGGATTCAATTAAACCAGATCCTAGCTCGCTCTCTACAACATTAATAAAATATATTTAAATTTAGAAATAATTTTCAATGTGGCACAGAATTAAATAATTTGAAGGGTAGATAATCCTATCTATTAAATAAACCAGAAGCAACACACCAGTTCAACGGAGTCATCACAGATTATGATTGCACGAAAGAATAGAAAAATACTAAAAGAGTAATTCAAATACCAAGACTAATCAAGCAATTATTGTTCATGAAATTTTCTGTTTGATCGATGAATAATAAATTATAAATCTAAATAAAAAATCAATTAACTCATTAAATAGTGGGATTCAATTAAACCAGATCCTAGCCCGCTCTCCACAGCATTAATATAATATATTAAGTTTAGAAATATTTTTCAATATGGCACACAATTAAGTTGAAGGGTAGATAATTCTATCTATTAAATAAACCAGAAGCAACACACCAATTCGACGGAGTCATCACAGATTATGATTGAACGGAATAATAGAAAAATACTAAAAGAGTGATTGAAATACCAAAACTAATCAAGCAATTATTCTCCATGAAATGTTCTGTTTAATCGATGAATAATAAATTATAACTCTAAATAAAAATCAATTAACTCATTAAATTGTGGGATTCAATTAACCAGATCCTAGCCCGCTCTACACAACATTAATATAATATATTTAAGTTTAGAAATATTTTTCAATATGGCACACAATTAATTAATTTGAAGGGTAGATAATCCTAACTATTAAATAAACCAGAAGCAACACACCAGTTCAACGGAGTCCAGTCAAGACAAAATGGCAGACGCCTTTGAGCGTCACTTGCGACCGATGGAGTATTTGATGCTGATGTAATTGCAGATATCTCCACACCCTTGATCCCGTGGATGATATAATTATGCCTCTCGCCGATGGACATGGACCGGAAATGAGAAATATTTTATTTAATTACCTACCAACATTTGTACACTATAATATAATGGGGCTGTCATTTAATACGGAAAATAATTATCTTAACACCTTCTCTGCGGCAATTAGCTAGGCTCATACGTAACTAACCATACTTTGTAAGGGGTCGACAGACCCCCAACCGCAGTGAACGCGTTAGATATAACAGTCTACTAAAATAATGCCATAACTCAAGGATAATGTTAATGTTTATGGTGTTATAACTAAGTAGAGTGAACTGAATTCAAACAAAAATTAAATAGTTTTATTTAATTTTAGTTTGAAACTAATAAACTATAATAAGCTTTATGTAATAAACAATTATTAACGAATCCAAGTATTTGTAAAACGCAGTTATAAAACAGTTTATTAAATTATTAACTTGGTAAGTATCATATTTTCACACCTCCGCTGCAGCAATTAGCTTAAATCGTAATTAACCATATTTTGTAGGAGGTCGAAGACCCCCTACCGCATTGAACGTGTTAACGTGGCGTATCTATACAACCTACATGAATCATAATGCTGCGCGTTCCACTGGTTTACTACTGTCGACTAAAGAATACGGCAACCGAATAATTAATACAGAAATATTTAGATAGCCATGTTACATTATTAAAATGTTACTCGATTATGTTCGTATTGTTGTTACGATGAACATTATAAAAGCAAATTAGTTAAATCAACCGTACACACAACGACCACAAGCAATGATTTATTATTATGTTCCTGTCATAGATTGCAATTTAAGATTCAACTTGCATGAAAACCATCCAGACACGGGCCCTGTATCCAGATACCCTCACACAAGCTGGACCCCAACTACAAGCTAAAACTAATTCAATCCGTATTAATTGAATATTAGATAACTTACGTTCGCCCTTGTGTCGGTTTGCCGTAAACTTATAGTCATTACTAATCGACCAGTACGATTCGTTACCACTTAGTAATTCTATAAAGCATTGTCGAAAGTATATCGGAATAATAACTATTCAATATTTAAACTATGAATAAACACGATTTAAAACACAATTGAACACACATAATAGAAACTAGATATTCGGGCACGTTCATCTCCAAAGAACAACGTATCCATTTCATTTTCAACCGAATCTGAATCTACCCACTTTCTAACATATCGCTGGAATCCCGTATGATTCGATGCACCTATTATTCTACAAATCACAAAGCAATTCCTATAAATATAAAGAATGCCAGAGGCGACGTACCATATCCATGTGGTGCATCCTTTGTGCGCCCAAATGCCGGGTGGTACCGCATTTCTATCTTCGAATCACGCCCAGGAATGGTGTTACTCGCCCTATGCCTCCGCTGCCGTAAAGCCTGCCTGCTATATCTGTGAACAATTCTAAACACAATATGCCTTACGAACTAAACTCACTGACTTCCTTACGACTCGACGCTCTGCCGACGAAAAAGCCACGAATACCTCTTACACTCCCTTAAGTCAGATTCTTTCAACTCTCATTCTCAATCCCTCAATTGTTCGTTCATTCGACGTCTTTGAATCACCTCATACTGAACATCTTTTACCATTGGCTAACAATAAACTAGCTGGAGGGCCGCAGGCCCGACAGCTCACCCTACGCGATCCACTCACGCTGTCACTCTATCAGCCGGAGGGCCGCAGGCCCGACGGCTCACCCTACGCGATCCACTCACGCTGTCACTCTATCAGCTGGAGGGCCGCAGGCCCGACGGCTCACCCTACGCGCTCCACTCACGCTGTCACTCTATCAGCTGGAGGGCCGCAGGCCCGACAGCTCACCCTACTCGATCCACTCACGCTGTCACTCTATCAGCTGGAGGGCCGCAGGCCCGACGGCTCACCCTACGCGCTCCACTCACGCTGTCACTCTATCAGCTGGAGGGCCGCAGGTCCGACGGGTCGCCCTACGCTACGCGATCCACTCACGCTGTCACACTATCAGCTGGAGGGCCGCAGGCCCGACGGCTCGCCCTAAGCGCTCCACTCACGCTGTCACTCTATCAGCTGGAGGGCCGCAGGCCCGACAGCTCACCCTACGCGATCCACTCACGCTGTCACACTATCAGCTGGAGGGCCGCAGGCCCGACGGCTCGCCCTACGCGCTTCACTCACGCTGTCACTCTATCAGCTGGAGGGCCGCAGGCCCGACGGCTCACCCTACGCGCTCCACTCACGCTGTCACTCTATCAGCTGGAGGGCCGCAGGCCTGACGGCTCACCCTACGCGCTCCACTCACGCTGTCACTCTATCAGCTGGAGGGCCGCAGGCCCGACAGGTCGCCCTACGCTACGCGATCCACTCACGCCGTCAGTCTATCAGCCGGAGGGCCGCAGGCCCGACATGGCTGGCAGTGACACGTGTCTCAGCAGCATCAGGTTTGAGGAGTTGGAAGTCAGTAATAAATCCGTCTGTATCTTTTCGTCCAATATTCCGCAGGGTTTGAAGACGAAAGTCTTTGATCAGCGTATGTTGCCACTGATGACCTACGGTACTAAACCGTGCTCGCTTACAATGGGCCTTATATAAGATTGCTCAATGCAAATGAGACCATCCGCAGCAGAACCAAAATAACCGATATAGCTCTTCGAATCGCTAAACTGAAGTGGCAGTGGGCGGGGCTCGTCGCGCGTGAAACCGATGGCCGTTGGGGCCGTAAGTTTTTCGAGCGGTGGTCACGTACCGGAAGGCGCAGCGTGGGTAGGCCCCCCACAAGGTGGACTCATGACCTGGTGAAGGTCACTGGATGCGGGTGGCACAGGGCCGGTCCTTGTGGCAATCTTTGGGGGAGGCCTATATTCACCAGTGAACGTCTCTCGGCTGATATGATGATGATTATGATAATGAAATCCGTATGTTTCTACCAAATGTCTAAAGCAGTACTTCAAAATCTACATATCGCTAAACCTAGCGGTTGTGGCAGGCAGTAACACTGGAGTATCAGATCTGAGGAGTTGGACGTTAGTATTTAATTCGCATGTTTGTACTTAATATCTAAAAAACTTCTTTAAAATCAAGAAATCGATGAAAGATAAACCTTGCGGTTATTGTGGGCAGTACTGTAGCATCAGGAGTGAGGAGTTGGAAGTTAAGATCAGGCTGTTAGTATTTGATTATGCCAAACATGCTATATTTTCATTTTCACGTGTCTAACACTCTCGGTTAAGGTAAGCAGTACGTCTGCAGCATCAGGCTTTGAGGGTACAAGGATACAAATATTATAATATTGCATTGTCATGGGGACTTGACATGAGTTCCAAATTTCATTAATTTTGGTGCAGTAGAAGTGGTCGAAAAATCGATCACAAGATTTGAAGCATCGACGACAGTTGATACGCGGTGAAGTTAATAAAAACCGTTTAAAAAGAAATAAATTGTGCAATCTATCTGGATAAATTCGTTAAGTTACACGACTGTTTCAAAATTGATATTTCTTTTAATTATTTTGTTTGTAAGAAACGAAGTAATATTTTTCGATCTCGATGAAAATCTTCAGTTTGCGGGTTTACAATCAATTAAATAAGTTTTTTTTTTCAGAAAATAGCGATGCTGATTATATTGTTTGCGTTGTTTCGCCATAAGAAAATTATTACTCACTATCAAAAGTGAAAAATTTGGAGAGTTTTGGATAAAAATTGTAAATACAATACAAAAATGTAAATAGAACCCGTATGCTCACCGTTTCGCCGCCTGCGCACACCGTACCGGCAACGTCGCGTGCCATGCACGTAGCGTGTCCGGGCCGACAAAATATTCTCGCCGACAATTCTTGCCGGTCCGTGCATGGCACGCGACGGTGTTGGCCGGCGACGGAATGTTCTAGTGGGCATAGTCTCATACTTTTCCATACAAAGAATATTTTTTTGTCTGATACGTTCATGCTACGGTCATGGTATGCTACGGTCTAGTGGGCAGAGACCTTAAAGGTCTCTGCCCACTAGACCGTAGACCGTATCACTCATATTTTAAAGACAAGACAAACGGTTCGTAATCGGGTTTTAAAATATAACTATAAGTTTTCTTGTAGTTTTCACTATGATACATTATTTATATTATTAGTGTTATACAAATGTATAGGTGATGCGTATTTGTTTAGTGATTTTGATTTGGTATGTTGTAAATTTTTACTTACGCACAGTATTAGTTTGCCTCTCACTTTATTTTTGTTTTGTATATCCTTTTATATATTATCAAGGGTTAGCTGGAAGAGATCCCTGTGAGGGATAAGACCTGTGTTCGCCTTTGTACATATTCTTTTACTGTTGTTTTGTTTTTTTTTACTCTCTGTAAAGGCCATAGTCGGATTTTCATAGTAAGTCAGCCTTTAAATCAACCAGACTCTAGTATTTTTTTGTGAGTACCTCTTATGGTGAAGAATATTTCTGCTGAGTATCAACGTCCTATCGGTGACAGTTTTTGACTTATGATTTTTTTTAGTTTTTTCTTTAATGTGTTGTATCTCAGGATGTATAAAAGCGAATTGCTTCAAATTTTGAAATAATGTTCTTTATTTAGATATGCATCGAATTTAAAAAAATTAATATCGATTGTCGTATAAAAAAAAGAAAAAAAAGACCAAAAAATTTTTCATATTTTTTTTTGTGTACCTATGAAGTAGTGACACCTCTATTTTCTTTTTCTAATTATAGACCATACATTGGCCTACTAGTTGCCTAAGTATCAAAATTTTCCAAGCGGTACTTCTTACCAAAAATCGGCAATATGTGTGGTCAAGTTCTGCATTCAATCGGTGTTTTTCAATGTAGTATACAAACTCTTCATTTATATTTGAGTTTTCTTATCAGGTTATCTTATTTAAGAGTAAATGCTAATGACAACTTAATGTCATCATGATGCAAGCTGTTTATTTCATTATTAATCGGCCGGTTATTATTTTAACTAGCGTAATTCGATATTATTTATGAGATATTCATTAAAAATAATATATTTCTTGAATATATTACTATATACGCTAGTTGAAATGGTAAACGGCCGATTAATAATGAAATAAACAGCTTGCATCATGATGACATTAAGTTGTCATTAGCATTTACTCTTAAATAAGATAACCTGATAAGACAACTCAAATATAAATGAAGAGTTTGTATACTACATTGAAAAACACCGATTGAATGCAGAACTTGACCACACATATTGCCGATTTTTGGTAAGAAGTACCGCTTGGAAAATTTTGATACTTAGGCAACTAGTAGGCCAATGTATGGTCTATAATTAGAAAAAGAAAAAAGAGGTGTCACTACTTCAAGGTACACAAAAAAAAAATATGAAAAATTTTTTGGTCTTTTTTTTTCTTTTTTTTATACGACAATCGATATTCATTTTTTTAAATTCGATGCATATCTAAATAAAGAACATTATTTCAAAATTTGAAGCAATTCGCTTTTATACATCCTGAGATACAACACATTAAAGAAAAAACTAAAAAAAATCATAAGTCAAAAACTGTCACCGATAGGACGTTGATACTCAGCAGAAATATTCTTCACCATAAGAGGTACTCACAAAAAAATACTAGAGTCTGGTTGATTTAAAGGCTGACTTACTATGAAAATCCGACTATGGCCTTTGTTTATGTGCAAAAAATTATATATACATACATACTTCTTTTATACATACATACATGTCTTTCTGAAATCAGTGGAATTTGAACTGGTTATACTGATTCTTCGATGAAGGTCATCATACGGTATTGGGAAGGAGTCCGCCCTCGTTAAGCTTTTGCTAAAACCCTATACCCATTATGATGACTGGAGAAGCGGGGGTGTCGGAACAGGCTGGTGAATCATGGAATAAATTATGGCGATACGACCGTGAACACCACACGAGAAAATTAGATCGGAAAACAATAATACTCGACCTATTCCACCGCGCCTTAGAATCTTCTGACCCCCTTCTTTCGCATGTGTCAACAACTCAACAAAAGACGAAAAAATGGTTAGCCCTACCAGGAAATGCGTTGTCGTTACTATAAGCCCAACAAGTGACAATGTTATTATTCATGACTACTTGCACGAAACTGCCTCGGAAGATATTGCTATGAGCTCAGAAAAAAAATATTTACAGAGTGACAACGAAGATGAAGATGTATAAATCAGCAGTGGACGACTTTTGGCTGATACTGATGATGATGATGAAATAAATTAAAAATTATGTATGCATCTTCATAGTTCTTCCTTAAAGTAGCTACAAACGATTTTTGCACATTCTTATTCGTCACTCACACTTCACCAATTTTCATCCTGTTAAAATTAATTGTTTAAACGAGATACGACATTTTGATTGAGTTGTCGAATTATCTTTCACTTTTTGTGAATTACCCTTAACATGTGCCGTTTTACATAATAGACAACCCTATTACCATAGGAAATTATGAAAACCTTAGAAATGACTTATCTCCAAGGTTCTGTAATATTAATACGTGATTTTATAAAGTGTTATTAAGAGTCATATTCTGCACTACTCTACCGTAAAAACTAACGCTACACTCAAGGAACGACCGAGAAAAAAAAAGATTTGTAATATTTACGAAATCTTTAATTACTCGAGGTTTTGAGTAGATATAGCTATGTTTGCATTTAATTTATGTATGTTTTTTAATACGTAACTTGTTCCACAAAAAAGTGCGGATTCAATTCCTTTAGTTTAATAATTAAAAATAACTAAAGTTTTCATGAGGTCATTGACCTCGTGCAATATTAATTTATATCTCCAAAACCAGCCGCATAAAAAATGTGGTACTGACGCTCATTTTTGTATTTTAATAAGGCCTACCGTTTTAGCACCTAAGGGCGTTTACTATACAGCGTGTCCGCAAAAGAGCGAAAATAATCTACTGTGCGATGTTGCGGAAAAAGCCCCAGTATACGTATACCTAACTAATTAACTGACTTACCAGGATTGTTCGAGATTAAGCCAAGAGTGTGCCTGTACAAACGCGTCCTGCAGTTGCGGGCTCGGCGGTCGCTGCTTCAGCGACGGCAGCTGTCATGCTGCGGAGTGCGCTGCGCAAGGTCTTCGGGAGTGTCAGTGTACGGAGCGGTCAATGGTAACCCTACATTACAACTCCAATTGCTGATGAGCTGGAGATTGTCTCTGTCACTCTAATGACGCCTTCTTTGGAATGACAGAGACAAATCCTCGAAGTTCACAGTTCCACTTCATCTTCCGACAAAAAGCTAGTTTGTTAGGATCAAGTGCCTGTACTGCCAAGATATGCGGATGCGGGCTTGGAAGCTGTTGTCTCACCGACAGCAGCTGCCATGCTGCGGAGTGCACTGCGCAAGGTCTTCGGGAGTGCCAGTGCACGGAGCGGTCAATGGTAACCTTACATTACGACTCCAATTGCTGATGAGCTGGAAATTGTCTTTGTCATTCTAATGACGCCTTCTTTGGAGTGACAGAAAAAAATCCTCGACATTTAAGGACTTTGAAGTTCACAATTTCACTTAATTTTCCGACAATAAGCAGCTTATAAGCAGCTTAAGTCTGTAATGCGTGACGGCAATTACTTTGTTCAATGGAACCCTCACATTACATGAGTCTCAATCATCATACCTACTTGCATTTTTACAGTTTGTACCACGGTTCCCGGTTGTAACTTGGGGTCCGCTCAGCAACCGCTGGCTTTTACAAATTGATTCTAACGTCCTCAGCTTTCGCGGTTTATGCCTAGGTACAGTCAAGTGCAAAAATAAGTATCGAAAGAATCCGTTCATAAATATGTTACGACGTTCTTATTACACAGAATTAGAGTGCACTGGGACATATTTTTGAACGTTTTTGTATACCCCTTATTTTGTCTTCGACTGTACCTAGCACCACTCATACTTGGCGGACAGGGTCAACTTTCTCGTGTACTTACTTACATATATGTCATTTCTGAGAATGTCAGGCGTTTCGCTATAGCCTTAGGGCACTGCTTGCTTATCAAAGATTGCACATCGAGGGCTGCGTGGTCAAACTCGATAAGTCGAGATATGTGTCAGTGAACACGGAAAGGTACCTTGTCACGGCATTTAAAATAGACTATATTCAAGAACACATAAGGTCTATTTTAAGAGTCGTGACAAGGTACCTTTCCATGTGCACTGACACATATTTTTTCATTGACAAACCAACCTCACGTATCTAGTTATAGTTATAACTACTATTTCAAAAAACGTTTTGTTCGAGTTACGGGTTTATCACCCAACCCTCGATATACTATCATACCAATCAGCCCCAGTCTTGACCATGGATACCATGGTTTTCATGGTTTTCTTTGATAAGCAAGACTTAGATATTGGAATTCCCGAAACAGGTGTAATCTTTGTTGTTTAATTAATTCTTATCGCGCAGGGTGGCATATTACAAAAAAGCAGAATGTGTGGCGTTTGCTGCGAGCTACCAGGAGCGATGCAGCGCTGCGTGACGGCCGAAATGGCCGCTCGTGCCCGCAAGACCAAGTCTAACTTGGATTGGCTTCGAGACGACTATTCAGGCCGTGAGTTACCAACCTGTAGAGTAGGGTTAGCACATGATTAGGGCTTATGCTAGATACGCGGACGCCCGTCGCGTGCGTGCCCCGGCCAGGCCGGTCAGTATTAAAATCCGTCGCACGCGTCCGCGCCAATTAGGGTCTTATCACACTTGCGATTTACAAGCAATTTGAAAGCGAAGCGTACGCGCGGCGTGTTCGTCGCGTGCCCGCAACCAATTCGCCGCGATGGTGTCGCGATTTCGCCGCGACCGCGTGACGAATACGCCGCGACTGCGCACCGAGTTTACCGCGTCAAGAGTTGGTATCAATTATGTAATAATAAATCTTATTAGTGACTGTCCAAGACTCAGATCACTCTGAGCGGTTTACTGACGACTGAGCAGCGTATTCGTTAAGCGATGGCGGCAAAATCGCGACGCACTCGCGGCGAATCGGTTACGGGCACGCGACGAACACGCCGCGCGTACGCTTCGCTTTCAAATCGCTTGTAAATCGCAAGTGTGATAAGGCCCTTAGCGCTATTCATACTATTATTAGGCATGCATTAGCTCTGGGTAAGCCACGTCAGCTAGAAGAAGAGGCCTTAAGCTTGCATTGTTGCGAGCTGTCCAGCAATATTGCGCTGAGTGACGACCGATATAGCAACTCGTGCTGCATCAATTTATAAGTTATAAATCACATTCAATGCCAAGAGCGCCACTGGGGAGTGATCGGTAATTTTGTTCACATGCCGCCGACTCCGTGAGGGAGTTTATCACTATACTATTTGCAGTGCCAGGACAAAAACAAAGGCTAACCCTGCATGCCGGCCGGCGTTAATTGTATAGTGAATAACCCCCAGGGGAGTGGCATGCGAATAAAGTTATTTAGGACTCCTTAAGTGGCGTTCTTGGAATTGAAGTAGCGTACATTGTACAACAGGTCAGCGTGCAGCGAGCGATAACCTAGGTTTTTGATCTGGCAGTGAAAGTGTTAAGCTTCATTAAAAACTTCGATGAAGTGTTTAAGTTGTTTGGGGCAATGATTGGAGGAGGAAAGCTAAAGACCAAGCTGAGCAACGTGCCATTGGAAAGCACTATGTCCAGCAGTGGACTAAGACAGGCTGTTGACAATGATGTGTTTATTTAATTATCTTTCCTGTTACCGCATTAAAATTTGGGCACGATACCAGATTTCCTCCAGTAGGTAGGGTAGGTATCCTTAACCTACAAACTTCTCTTCATAAAGATGTACATTCCAGCGAACCTAACAGTGCAACTGTGCGCGGATTGCCGACCGACGATGATACGCGCGTGGACAGTCGGCAGCTTGTGCGTGACGCAGAATACCGTCGGAGTCTGTGCAGACGGGGTGTGTTCACCCGGCCATAGGCCGCGTTCTAACCAGTACCCGGACACCGTGGTAAGCATTAGTCTATATCTGCGATGATAGGTGGCCCGTCGGTAGCTTGTACGTGACTAAGAATACCGTCGGGGTCTATACAGACGGGGTGTGCTCACCCGGCGATAGGCCGCGGTCTAACCAGTACCCGGACACCGTGGTAAGCATTAGTCTATACCTGCGATGATAGGTGGCCCGTCGGTAGCTTGTACGTGACTAAGAATACCGTCGGGGTCTATACAGACGGGGTGTGCTCACCCGGCGATAGGCCGCGGTCTAACCAGTACCCGGACACCGTGGTAAGCATTAGTCTATATCTGCGATGATAGGTGGCCCGTCGGTAGATTGTACGTGACGCAGAATACCGTCGGGAGTCTGTGCAGACGGGGTGTGCTCACCCGGCCACAGGCCGCGGTCTAACCAGTAATGTACGAGCACCGATGCATATGTTCTCGTCCAGTTAGACAGTTTTTCGAGATTATCCCGTTCATCCGGGGGAAAAGGTTTAGAGACAAAACCTTCACTATTCAATAGTAGTACTAAAGTAGTTTCTTTGAGTATAAAATATTTGGACTTAATAAGTCAGAATAAAAAAAAAAACTATTTTACGAGAGGTATTTTTTTTTATTTTTCCACAATTTTTAATTTTGTAAATAATCAATGAATGTGAAGAACGCCATTAATATTAAAGACGACATGGTACACCTGATGCACTGCGAATTTTGCGTCAAGCTTATAAGCGCGGAATTACGGTGGTGAACGAAAATATAATTTAGACACTGGTTTGTTAAAATCGATTTATTAAACAACATAAGCGTACTTCAGATTGTTGTGTATCTTGAAATGTAGTACATTAACCATGACTGACGTTCATACAATTTATCATTAGCATAATGTGATCATTTTTAAAATATTCAAAAATTTGTAAAAATTGTTTCGAACTAGACGAATTCCACTGCATCGGGGCTCGTAAATGTATTTGCTACGCCCATCAGGGTTCATGTTACATATGCTGTTCATGAGTGCAATTTAATAAATAAATAAATAAATACCCGGACACCGTGGTAAGCATTAGTCTATATCTGCGATGATAGGTGGCCCGTCGGTAGCTTGTGCGTGACGCAGAATACCGTCGGAGTCTGTGCAGACGGGGTGAGCTCGCCCGGCCACAGGCCGCGGTCTAGCCAGTACCCGGACACCGTGGTAAGCATTAGTCTGTATCTGCGATGATAGGTGGCCCGTCGGTAGCTTGTACGTGACTAAGAATACCGTCAGAATCTGTGCAGACGGGGTGTGCTCACTGCTCACCCGGCCATAGGCCACGGTCTAACCAGTACCCGGACACCGTGGTAAGCATTAGTCTATATCTGCGATGATAGGTGGCCCGTCGGTAGCTTGTACGTGACGCAGAATACCGTCGGAATCTGTGCAGACGGGGTGTGCTCACTGCTCACCCGGCCATAGGCCACGGTCTAACCAGTACCCGGACACCGTGGTAAGCATCTATATCTGCGATGATAGGTGGCCCGTCGGTAGCTTGTACGTGACTAAAAATACCGTCGGGGATTGTGCTGACGCCTGTGCTCACCCGGCCATAGGCCGCGGTCTAACCAGTACCCGGACACCGTGGTAAGCATTAGTCTATATCTGCGATGATAGGTGGCCCGTCGATAGGTTGTGCGTGACTCAGTCGTTGGGGTCTGACTGAGCAGACGGGGTGTGGTCACCCGGCCATAGGCCGCGGTCTAACCAGTACCCGGACACCGTGGTAAGCATTAGTCTATATCTGCGATGATAGGTGGCCCGTCGGTAGCTTGTACGTGACGCAGAATACCGTCGGAGACTGCAGACGGGGTGTGCTCTCCCGGCCATAGGCCGCGGTCTAACCAGTACCCGGACACCGTGGTAAGCAGTCTGTATCTGCGATGATAGATGGCCTGTTGGTAGCTTGTACGTGACTAAGAATACCGTCGGGGTCTGTGCAGACGGAGTGTATTCTAACGGGCCCAGCGGGCTGAGCGACTAGTCAGTAGGTACGCGCCCTTTATGTAGACACATTATAATGTCAGTGAATTACCAGCTTCGTATCACTTTCGTTTACTTTTGCCGCCTATTTATAGGTCCCAACTCAACATACCTACATTTAAAATATTTCTATTTTTGCAGCAATTCGCAGCACTGATGAAACAAAGAGAATCTTCGGTCGTGCGAATACAAATATCAACCTCCCTTGTCTGCTTATCGTTGTTTAACGTGTTTATAGTGGTGAAATAAAATACAAAAACCTTAAGACCAATGACTTTTATTTACCCGAATATAAATTATTTCGTGTGTATTTTTTTTGCTCTGCCTATAGGGTATTGCTAGTAACTGGCCACTTTATATTAGGTGTCCAGTTACTGGAGAGTGGCCAATTACTAGCAATTTACCCTATATTATAATGGCGCTAAATGTAACTGACACAACTAATGATGATGATTATGTTATTAATTGATATAAGCATTTTAACTATATGGTAATAGCATTGACTTATTAATAGGTAATAGGTAAGTACACATCAATTGAATATTATACGAAGTACATACAGTCAATTAAGGTCGGCTCTGATATTTGCTAGTGTAGCTATCCTACTTTATCTTCATGAATAGATAGGTAAACTTTAATTATTCTTTAAAAAAACACATTTGAAAAATATCCAACAATTATAAATTATACACGGGTAATTTTTTTAAGTCGTCCCACCCACTTTTT
Source organism: Thaumatotibia leucotreta (assembly GCA_025490895.1). Classification (NCBI taxonomy): domain Eukaryota; kingdom Metazoa; phylum Arthropoda; class Insecta; order Lepidoptera; family Tortricidae; genus Thaumatotibia; species Thaumatotibia leucotreta. The sequence goes on from JALPQI010014006.1 coordinate 30,605, forward strand.
AGGATTCGGAATTTTTTAAATGATTTCGACTAAGAATCGTAAGCACTTTCTATCCTGGTAGAATAAAAAAAAATGTCTCAAGGTTTTACTTATATTACGTAGGATGCCCTGAAAATTTCGGGAATTTAATACTTAGGAACGTATATTTGACATGTGTTATACCTCTTTCTTACAAGCATAGTCTCATTATTCGAAAACACTGGCCACTTCGAACAAAAAAACAACGTCCGATTTTCAATTGTTTTTTAAAGTCGTTGAGTCGCTGGTGAAAATGGAGCTGTCCCGCGAA
>JALPQI010014007.1:0-29922 GCA_025490895.1 Thaumatotibia leucotreta
ACCGTTATTTTTTATGGAGAAAAATCCGGTATCCGATATCGTACCGAAGAACGAAAAAAGAACCATTTTTTTTTGTATGGAGAAAATAACGGTTCTGGTCTCTGGTCGCACCAGTCACCACGGTGAAATAGGCGCCCGTAGGTATAACAGCGACAGTATCTCGCAGCAACATGGACAATCATCATCATCAGCCTATGTTAGTCCACTGCTGGACGTAGGCCTCTCCTATTAACTATGCGTATAGACGCATTAGGAGGTAAATGCCCATAATCGCCACGCTGGGCAAGCGGATTGGCGATCGCAGTAATGTGTCCACTATGATGACGCTGCTGCCCATCTTCAATCTTGTAGAATGGTCAGTGACACTTTAATCCCTTAGTCGGCTCTTACAACACCCGCAGGAGGAGTTGGGGTGGTGACAAATGTATTCTTACTGCCGTCACCACATGGACAATCCGTCCCTCTTATATTTACATAAAAATACGGGAAGTCTATCTCGCGGCGACACACTGTCGCAACAATCATGTGCTAAGCCTACCGATCTTCAATTTCTGAATAAAGCTAGATCTAACGATGCTTCTTTGAAATTCGTAAAATGAACTACCCCAAAGAAAGAGTATACAATGAAATAATAATGAAGGGGCTTACAAGAAAGCTACCCATACATAGCAGTGACCGCAGCCCGTATATGATTGATGTGTTCTGACCCTGATTGATATCACAGATAAGGGTTAGTACACACTTATCAACTAATCTTTCGTAAATGTGATATTCTTTGGAGATTGCTTTTGAAGAGGGAAACTTATCTGGCGTGAGTCCAGTAAGTTTGATTAACAAATAAAGCAAGCGTCAAATATATTTTGCGAAGTCTTCGAAATAGCCTTGATCAAGCGATGGTCTTTATAAAGTCTGTTCGAGGGGTACGGGGGCGAAGAAGAGGGATGTATTTAGACGTAGAGCAGAAGAAAGAGAGGATGTCATGTAACTACATTTTTTATCCCTCCCACTCCACTAGCGATTGTAGAGAAATGCGCAGTTAAGCTACATGATTAATTTACGCAGCAACATTTTTTTTTTATTTTTTATACCACGTCGGTGGCAAACAAGCATACGGCCCGCCTGATGGAAAGCAGTCACCGTAGCCTATGGGCGCCTGCAACCTCAGGGTGTCACATGCGCGTTGCCGACCCAATAAAAATAACGTTGGCACAACAAAGTGGCTCCACTCCACCTGATCGTAAGTGAAAAGTAGAGCCCAAATCGCGGCGGCAACGAACAGGAGACAATCAGTAACCTGTTAGTTGCCACCGCCTTGCTGGCCCGCTAGATGCTGGTAAATACACCGGCTGACCCCGAAACACGGCAAACATGAAGGTAAGTCATTTCACGGGCGTTTACACCGAATGTACGGTAGTAGCCAACCAGGCGGGTACTAGTAAAAATACCCTACCACCGGCTGAGAAGCTGGATACTCAGTATTTCCCTTAGTCGACTCCTACGACACCCACGGGAAGAGAGGGGCGGTGATTTTTGTATTCTTACTCCGTCACCGCACGGATAAACATGGTTGCCATTTAATCATTTGATAAATCGCTTTCTGTAAAGCGATATTTTGCTATATTTTTATGGTCAATTATTAGTGAAAGCCTCAATTGAGTAACTTTCTATATTCAAATTCCTCTAAAAATGTATGTATAATCGGCCTTTTTCAGCAAATACATTAAAAACCTAAGTCGATCGCATTCTAAGTCCCGGCCACGACATTGGTCTAAGGCAACCAGCGGCGAGCGAATCCATGAGTTGGAGCGAGATGCCGATATGGGTACGAGACGAGCACCATACGTTTTCCGCTATCGCCTTAGACCGATGTCGTGGCCGCGGTGTAACGCTTAAGCGTCAATCGTAGTCTTTGTCGCACTAATATGAAAGAGTGACAGAGAGGAAAAACTACGATACGCTACTAAGCGTTAGCGATTGACGGCTTGGCTAAGCATCCAGCACCACTAGCGCCAGCGGTAGTAATGTGAATGGGCATTTCGAGCGTTTCAACCGCCGTTACGAGACATTATTACTCGGTTTCCGTGGGTAGGTATCTCATTTTTTGGATATGGGTAGACGTAGTTGACTTCTACGTCAAGGTGGTTGAAACGCTTGAAGAAATACACGAATATACCATACAGTTTGATATACACAATACACTTCGCCTCCTTATGTGTGTTCTATCGTCTGTACAATGGGTTGTGCTCTGAAGAACTGTTCGACATGATGCCAACGTCCACTTTTCATCATCGCACCGCTCGCCACCGACTGGGCGCTCATCCTCACACCTTGCAACCTAAATGGTCGCGCACAGTGCGGTTTCAGAGGAACTTCCTCTCGCGGACGGTCCGTCTGTGGAATGAGCTCCCTGCCGAGGTTTTCCCGATGGACTACAGTATGGGGTTCTTTAAAAGAGGAGTGTACAAGTTCTTATTGGGCCGGCAACGCGCATGTGACACCCCTGGGGTTGCAGGCGCCCATAGGCTACGGTGACTGCTTTCCATCAGGCGGGCCGTATAGTTGTTTGCCACCGACGTGGTATAAAAAAAAAACAAATTGCTAGTGTGAGGCAAATATAGCGGGGGAAGAAGTTTGTGTGCGTTAACCTTTACGCGTGGTCACTTACGTTTAGAAATCCTTCTCAAACCAAGATAAAATCTAGTTTCTAGACACCTAAAAAGAGCATTAGCGCTAAGCACCATTAACGTTAATCGACTGGCTTGAAATTTTGATATCAAAATCACTTTCGCCTTTGTTATGTATTGATATTATCATATTTGATTCATTAAATTGATAAAAGTTTAGTAGTCACGAGAAATATAAATCATATATTATTAGCTATTGTGTAAGTTCTAAAAAGAATTTATGATTAGTTTGATGGTTTTATCTGAATAGTTTTTGTGTAAAGTTATTTTTAAACGAAGCTTTGGGACTAATGGGAACCTATTGGGTGTTATATTCGTTTTATAGCATTAGATAAACATGGTGTATGTAGAACAATTAAAAAGTCATACGTCGGACTTCAGTGGGCATTTTCGTAGCATGTGTAAGGTTTGCAAATCAATCAATTCACTTTCTAGTATTTGTATTTAGTATTTGGCACGGCGGTAGTTTTTTTTTTATTAATATAGATATTTCTTTTGTTTTCAAACCATTATTATACTTATTTCTAACCAACAAAGTCAACATAACCGTACATTTTTGAGAAAAAAAAATACATGCGAATAGTTTTTTTATGTTGTTGATTCGTTTCGTTTTGCTTGCATTCGCTAGTTTTTTTTATTAATATAGTTACTTTTTTATTTTCAAAACATTATTCACAATTTCTACGAAAAGCAGGTATCGAATCATATCACGTGGGACCTTAAAAATATAAAACACGATTTTTCAAGAATACTCTATGATCTATTCCTACATAATTTACATTCCCCAGGCAGAACTTCGCATCTATTAGGCCGATTGGTATGAAATTTCGCACATGCCGTGAAAGAGGTATGGATACATTTTTTATCCCGCGCTATATCCCATGGGAAATATAAAATGACTTCACGCAGGCGTAGAAGAAACTGAGAACGCACTAAATTTGATAAAACGAAAACCAATTGATATTATGGATTATTTTTTTAGAATGTACATTATCTGTTAAACTGACTTGGCTATAAACGACAGTGCTAAATTTGAATTATCTACATTCTTTTAAATTTGGTTTTATACTGACAAAGTAATTTGCCAGACTACAGTGTAAAATCGGATACCGAATTTGTTTCCATAAAAAAGAACGGTTCTCATTTCGATATTTTTCGTTCTTCAATAGATACCTATACAAATTCTTTGTTAATGAAGTAATTTAAAACTACGATGTTGTTAATTACATAAAATATTGAGGACTACATAAAGAGTATAAAACATGTTAAAAATTTTCGGCTATATCGAGGTTTTTAAAAAATCCCTGCTTCTCCGAATTTTGTTTCGCAATTTAACGCGAATGAATAATAAAGCTCATACAATACACATAAGTAGTTACAGTAATATTATTTCGAATATTACCGTGAAGTACCAGTACCTCCTGTACCTGTACCTCAAAATATTACTAGGTACTACATAGGTCTAATATAAGTATAGTCACTTCTAACATTTATCAACCTTCGTAGCTTAGTTGGTAGCGATCCTTCTTACGAAGCTGAAGGCTCCGGCTTCGAGCCCCGGCGTGGTCAATTATTTGTGTGCTTATCATAAATATTTGTTCATTGGTCATGTCTGTCTAAATGTATGTATGTATCTATTGTATCACGTTCGCTGCGGCAATTAGTTAACATCGCAATTAACCACACTTGCATCGGGTCGAATAGATCCTATGCCGTAGCGAAGGTGGTATACATCGTCGCACAGTACCCACAACACAAGCCTTAATTGAGCAATGAGCCTACCGTGGGATAAGGCTGATTTTTTTAAAGTAAAACTGATTTGTTATCTTTACTTTAATCTTGACCTGGGGCCTATTTCTCAAAGGCTTGTAACTTGTAATACAAGTGGAAGTCATTATCTGATTCATGACGTTAAAAAGAGACTTCCACTTGTTTTACAAGTTACAAGCTTTCGAGAAACGGGCCACTGGCATACATGTTTTTACTTGTTGCAATTTTATTTCTGTCTAAATAGTCCCAAGCAGGGATCGGATAACGGTTTTTGCTGCGTACGTGTACAAAAGAACGGTTCGAATTCCGTTCTTTTTCGTTCTTCGGCTTATTTTTTTTTAATGGAATAATTGAAAAATATTATGTTAATAATTACATTAAATGTTGAACACTATATAAAGAGCATAAACATTTTAAAATATTGAGCTATATCGAGGTTTTTCTAAAAAAACCGGTTCCGAACTCTGGTTCCAAGTGTTCCAACCATAATCGTTCAGTTCCTAACAGGTACCGGGAACAAATTGTCACGAACCTTTCCAACAATACAGTAAACTAAAAGAAATTACCGTCTACGTCCACGTGCGGGTCGAAAGATATATTTAGTGCCCTAGGGACCGAACTTACCGGAGAGCCCAAAAGTGTCGTCGACAAAGCCATTCGTTTAGTGCCCTTCCTTTTTGGGACTTTTATATTGAATAATGTGTTTGGATTTTTACAGTACAATGCCCGCTGATATGAACCTTTGTGATACGTAAGGAAGGATATATCTTTGGAATTTATCATTAATAAAAAGAAATAGTATCCAGTGTTCCCTAAACGACGAAATATGTGTTAGACTTATATTCATCGTCATCTTTTCAGACATAAGATGTCTACTGCTGAACATAAAATTAAATTGGTATTCATAAGATTGTACTACAATTTTCACTAAGAGCGGTGCCCTATAAAGGGTTATAAGAGAGATTACTCTCTTGTAACCCTTTATAGGGCACCGGTCTCAAAAACGACCCCCCTATACCACTATCTTTTTGTATTTTTTTCTTGTACATAATTTTTCGTACAATGTAACTAATGGCGTTGGGGCTTGAATCCACGATTTTTTTGAATCTTGCCCGTTAAAGGGATAAAGTGCGTCCAATTCGACACTTGCCATCGTGAACAAGTGTACACTAAGAAGTCTAACAACATCGAAAACATGGTCTTCGGATACTTCTAAGATCGAATTTTGCTAATATCACATCATAAATACCTGCGAGCATATACGAGTATAACATGGATGTCTAACGCCAGCTCAAAAAGCCCCCAAAATCAATTGTTCAATTGTGCCAAGATGGGCAGGACATAACGCTTTTCTTAACACCGCGCATATTTCGGCGCAACATCTTTGACAAAATGTTTATAGAATATAGCCAATCAAAAGTTTGATGGACCAATCAGAACTATTTTTAAATGGCGGGTTTAGTTTTATAGGTTGACAATGAAATTAATTGCCGTGATGCATTAAAAAGGGGGTAACATTTGTCAACTAAAATTCAGGACCGTTTTTGAAAGGCAATTTACTATGGCGTGCGGCTTCCATGTTTTATTTGTTCGTAGATAAACACCCAATCACATCACACATCATACTCGTATCATCAGCCTATAATGAGTTCACAGCTGGACAAAAGCCTCTCCTATTACCTAAGCGTATGGGCATTTGCCTCCTAATGCGTCCAAAGACTTTATAAAAAAATAAAAACCGACTTCAACCGATTTCTCCGAGATCCCATCATCAGACCACAACTTGGTACCAACAAGACCATCTCGGGGTTATACCTGATCAATAAAAAAAAATTAAAATCCTTTCACGATTCTCGGAGATATTGAATAACATACATACAAAAAAAACAGTCGAATTGAGAATTTCTTTCTTTTTGGAAGTCAATAAAATAGTACATTACGAAACAAGTGCGAAAAACATGAAATTCGAAACGACTGGCGATGTTTTAATCGACTTTGTTTAAATCGACACGAGCTACGTTATTACATTAGGTACGCTATATTTTTTGCACGTGTTTCGTACGATATTTTTTAGTACACATGGCCCTCCGAAGTTTTGGACCTGACGTAAAATAGGCCACTTCAAGCAGTAGCGCGTAAAAAAGGCACCATCTGCACTAAAACAATAGGTGAAGTGTGCTTAAATAATAGGTAAATAGACGCGACGGTAAGTCTATCAGCGAAAAATTCTTAGAGAAAAAACACAATATTACTTTTAGTAGGTATCCTCAGTTCTCCGAAAAAACCCAACCCCGCACTTTATTGATGATATAATTTGCGGGCGCGGTTTTATTTTGCTTCGAACGAAATATCAATAATAGTTTTGTGTTTGGATGGCTGGCGAAAGTAGTAAAGTTGGTATTTATTGACATTGGCTACTAGATAACTAATAAACACTGAAATGACAGAGCTCTGTGAAGAAATGTCCTGTTTTCTGTCCCCGGAATTATAAATTAATAAATATCTTGGGACATCTTACACAAATCGTCCTAGTCCCACGTTAAGCTCAATTAAGGCTTGTGATGTGGGTACCAGGCGACGATATATAATAGATAGATACATATAGATACTTAAATACACACACAGCCATGACCATTTGACCAAGGAACAAATATTTGTGATAAATAAATACACAAATAATGCCCTCGCCGGGATTCCAACCCGGAACCTCCAGCTTTGTAGGCAGGGTCACTACCAACTCTACAAAAAAATTGCTTTTTCTTGGCATCGAACTTAGGTACCATATACCAAAAATGTTTTTTTCGTAATTTTATGATGTCATTCGAAAGAAAAGATAAATGAAAAATTTTCTTAAGAAACATAGTATCTAAAACTAAAAGAATAACCAAACAATTTTGATTCAAAATTCGAAAAAAAATGTATTTGGTTCGATTTCCGGGGGAAGCAAGTAATTTTTTGAAAAACTTAGAATGCACTATTACAAAATTTTAAAAATAACACTAAGCCTTCTTTCAGCAAAATACACTATCTACGATATTTAAGGTACTCCCCCTTCATGTCCCATAACTTTGGGACCCCCTGTATATAAAAGATAATAATAATCTAATTTTCTATAGGCACCAAACTTTTCACGCCTACATTCTTTTTAATGCCGCCTTTTCTACTAACAGAAATTTTTAGACAAAGTAAAACTAAATATTTGGTAAAATTATTTTTTTGCTATATCCCCAATCTAACTTCACAGGGTCAACATATCCCTCATCGACCCCGACCCCCCACTTGACGAATAAGGTCCTCGAACCGGGTTTTTCCAATGGGCTCAAAGATTCATCTCAATAAACGGTTGACATCCCGGGTTCCGCGGGTAAATAAATTATTCACGAGGGAATTGAAGGAAAATTGGGGTTTTCGGGTATTACAATGTACATTAAACGCATTAGAAATTTATGCCGCGAGGAGCTACTTCCGCTTCTATTAATGTCAAAAAATGTGTTAGTCACGAGGCTCAATAAGATTTTTTTTAGTACAGATGGTGCCTTTTTACAAGCTTTTATTATTACAAGCTTTTATTTAGTTTCACCTGTCCCGTTGTCTGTCGTTCTGTAATCAAATCTTGCAACTTAAATTTGATCCACTTCCCGGTTTCCGATTGAGCTGAAATTTAGAATGCATGTATAAATCGGATGACAATGCAATGTTATTGTGACATAGAGCTGGTCTGATGATGGAGCTGGAAGGTGGCCATAGGAACTTCGTAATTAAATGAAGCAACCATATCGAGTTTGAGCTCATTGGATTAGTCTTGACAAGTACTTTGATACTATATGGTAACCAGGGTCTGATGATGGAGCCGGAAGGTGACCATAGGAACTCAGTAATTAAACGATGCAACCCTATCGAGTTTGAGCTCATTGGATTAGTCTTGACGAGTACTTTGATACTATATGGTAACCAGGGTCTGATGATGGAGCCGGAAGGTGGCCATAGGAACTCCGTAATTAAACGATGCAACCCTATCGAGTTTGAGCTCATTGGATTAGTCTTGACGAGTACTTTGATACTATATGGTAACCAGGGTCTGATGATGGAGCCGGAAGGTGACCATAGGAACTCAGTAATTAAACGATGCAACCCTATCGAGTTTGAGCTAATTGGATTAGTCTTGACGAGTACTTTGATACTATATGGTAACCAGGGTCTGATGATGGAGCCGGAAGGTGGCCATAGGAACTCCGTAATTAAACGATGCAACCCTATCGAGTTTGAGCTCATTGGATTAGTCTTGACGAGTACTTTGATACGATATGGTCGCCAGGGTCTGATGATGGAGCCGGAAGGTGACCATAGGAACTCAGTAATTAAACGATGCAACCCTATCGAGTTTGAGCTCATTGGATTAGTCTTGACGAGTACTTTGATACTATATGGTAACCAGGGTCTGATGATGGAGCCGGAAGGTGGCTATAGGAACTCCGTAATTAAACGATGCAACCCTATCGAGTTTGAGCTCATTGGATTAGTCTTGACGAGTAATTTGATACTATATGGTAACCAGGGTCTGATGATGGAGCCGGAAGGTGACCATAGGAACTCAGTAATTAAACGATGCAACCCTATCGAGTTTGAGCTCATTGGATTAGTCTTGACGAGTACTTTGATACTATATGGTAACCAGGGTCTGATGATGGAGCCGGAAGGTGGCCATAGGAACTCCGTAATTAAACGATGCAACCCTATCGAGTTTGAGCTCATTGGATTAGTCTTGACGAGTACTTTGATACTATATGGTAACCAGGGTCTGATGATTTAGCCGGAAGGTGGCCATAGGAACTCCGTAATTAAACGATGCAACCCTATCGAGTTTGAGCTCATTGGATTAGTCTTGACGAGTACTTTGATACGATATGGTCGCCAGGGTCTGATGATGGAGCCGGAAGGTGACCATAGGAACTCAGTAATTAAACGATGCAACCCTATCGAGTTTGAGCTCATTGGATTAGTCTTGACGAGTACTTTGATACTATATGGTAACCAGGGTCTGATGATGGAGCCGGAAGGTGGCTATAGGAACTCCGTAATTAAACGATGCAACCCTATCGAGTTTGAGCTCATTGGATTAGTCTTGACGAGTACTTTGATACGATATGGTCGCCAGGGTCTGATGATGGAGCCGGAAGGTGACCATAGGAACTCAGTAATTAAACGATGCAACCCTATCGAGTTTGAGCTCATTGGATTAGTCTTGACGAGTACTTTGATACTATATGGTAATCAGGGTTTGATGTTGGAGCCGGAAGGTGGCCATAGGAACTCCGTAATTAAACGACGCAACCCCATCGAGTTTGGTCTCGTTTGGTTCGTCTTGACGAGTCTCCGATCAGATTGATATTAATAAAATAATACACACGGTTATTTACAAAACAGGAGGTCTTCCAAAAGAACTAGAAATATTTGTTGGTGCTAAAGTTATGTTGAGGTCTAACGTTGACGTTGTTAAAGGATTTGTGAATGGAGCAATAGGTCACATCACTGAAACCATATGGCCGTATCACAGACGTGCTCAACTATACGATAGCGATGTACCATCGGTTCGCGTAGACTTTGGTAACGATGGCATTCACATAATACACCCTAAATCAGTTCAATTTCCTGCTAAATTTAATCACGGCACAGCTGAAAGAAGAATGCTCCCGATTGTCTTGTCTTGGGCTTCAACTGTGCATAAAATGCAGGGAACTACTGTAGATCATGCTGTTATTTATCTAGGCTCCAAATTGTTCGCTGCTGGTCAAGCTTATGTAGCTTTAAGCCGAGTTAGGTATTTAGCAGGTCTTCAAATCGAAGACTTGACTGCTCCAAGTTGACGTCGAAGAAACCTTGTAGATGCATTAAAAGAAATGGATAGAATGAGAAACGTTACAAATAACTAACAAGTGATTACATAAATTCAACATTATTGATATTTAAATCAGTACATATCATGTGAACGAACTACGGACTTCATAATATAGTCCGTGGGCTAGTCGGCCTGAATCCACCATCTTTGATTGGCCCCCATTTTTGTTAGGTAGCACTAATGGCAATCTTGCATTTTTGACGTTTTCATAAGCTTACCTAACAGCCGTGAAAAAGAAAATTTGTACTTCCTAATTTTAACCATGCCTGTCATACAACGGAAATCTTGAAATAGCCTGTGTGCCTATTAGCTACCACTTTGAGATGTCTCTCTCTCTCTCTCTTCCTGGCTATGTATCCCACATGGTGGTGGGGTCAGCCTTCCTTATTTTTCTCCTCAACTTCGCCCTATCCTTGACATCGTTTTCGGAAACATTGCATTTAGCCATATCTGCCAGCAACACATTTGTCCAGGTAGTCTTAGGCCTCCCTCTTGACCGTTTTCCGGGGACAGACAAATTTAGCAATTGGTTGCCAACATAATCGGGCCACTTTGAGATGTCTATCATACTTTTTTAACATCCTTATCATCATCATCATCATCAGCCTATCGCAGTCCACTGCTGGACATAGGCCTCCCCAATTTCACGCCACCGTTCTCGATCTTCGGCTGCTCGCATCCAGCTCCTGCCAGCCATCCTGCGCAAATCGTCGCTCCACCTTGCCTGAAGGCGTCCTACACTACGCTTGCCGAGACGCGGTCTCCACTCAAGAACTCGTATACCCCAACGGTTGTCGGTTCTACGGCTAATATGGCCAGCCCACTGCCACTTCAGCTTGCTAATACGGTGGGCTATGTCGATCACTTTGGTTCTCTGCCGGATAACCTCATTTCTGATTCGATCCCGCAGAGAGACGCCGAGCATAGACCTTTCCATAGCTCGCTGAGCGACCTTGAACTTGTGGACCAGCCGTACCATCAATGTCCACGTTTCGGCTCCGTACGTCATGACGGGTAGGACGCACTGATTGAAGACTTTTGTCTTCAGACACTGTGGGATCGACGATGTGAAGATTCAACGATTAACATCCTTATGAATATGTCTAACTATGTACTGTAAAAAGGACACTTGGTACCCCCAAATTATACCGTTTTCTAATTTCAGACCGACTAGCCCACGGACTAATAACGGAATAACGCTGCTACGCGCTGCGAACTACGTCGTAGTAAATCTCGAATTAAAAATAGAGGTACTAAAAAGTTAAAAATAAAATTAAAGAAAAAAAAACTTTTTAAAAACAAGCTTTTATTATCTGTTTATAAAATGAACTAAAAAGTTAAAAATAAATTAACTCTGAAAAGAAATATAACACTTTGTAACTTGATTGTAACCTTTAACGAAAAATAAAATAAGTAAAAAAAGTTTTAATTGAAACGGTTTTTATTGCACCAAAAACTAGAAAATAAAAATTAGTTGTCACTAACCGTAGATGCTACTTTCTGTAGATTAGTCACGTGAAACTATTATCACTGTAGTCTTCCCAAGTTGGATGGTGAAAGCCACGTTTAGCCGCTATGTCAGTGGATTAAGCGTTACTTAATCGGAAACTTTTACCAAACTGAAATAAAAACGTGGGGCGTACGCAATTGTGATTAAGTTACTATAGTTATTTAAGAACGTACATAGAAATCAAGACAGCAATAGTGTAATAAGTTTTGTTATAGCTTTGATAAAAGTTATTTACCTCTGTAGAAGTGTTGGAACAGAAGGATGATTAGTTGCAAAATTAAAGCTACAATTTCATATTTTGAACTAGTATGTTTCTTTATAATAACGCCCCACGTTTTTATTTTAGTTTGGTAAAAGTTTCCGATTAAGTAACGCTTAATCCACTGACATAGCGGCTAAACGTGGCTTTCACCACCCAACTTGGGAAGACTACAGTGATAATAGTTTCACGTGACTAATCTACAGAAAGTAGCATCTACGGTTAGTGACAACTAATTTTTATTTTCTAGTTTTTGGTGCAATAAAAACCGTTTCAATTAAAACTTTTTTTACTTATTTTATTTTCAAGTTTTTAGTGCAATTGTGAAGTCTATCAGCGTAGGGTGAGCCGGAGGGCCGCAGGCCCAACGGCTCACCCTACGCTACGCGATCCACTCACGCTGTCACTATATCAGCTGGAGGACCGCAGGCCCGACGGCTCGCCCTACGCGAACCACTCACGCTGTCACTCTATCAGCTTGCGGGCCGCAGGCCTGATGGCGTGCCCTGCGTAATCTACTGACGCTGTCACTCTATCAGCTGGAGGGCCGCAGGCCCGACGGCTCGCCTACGCGATCCACTCACGCTGTCAGTCAAGCTCGCCCTACGTGATTCACTGACGCTGTCAGTCTATCAGCCGGAGAGCCGCAGGCCCGACGGCTCACCCTACGCGATCCACTCACGCTGTCACTATATCAGCTGGAGGGCCGCAGGCCCGCCGGCTCACCCTACGTGATCCACTCACGCTGTCACTATATCAGCTGGAGGGCCGTAGGCCCGACGGCTCACCCTACTCGATCCACACACGCTGTCACTATATCAGCTGGAGGGCTGCAGGTCTCATGAGAAGGCTCAGTGTCACCCAAAGGGCAATGGAGCGGGCTATGCTAGGAGTCTCTCTGCGATATCGGATTAGAAATGAGACCATCCGCAGCAGAATCAAAGTAACCGATATAGCTTTTCGAATCGCTAAACTGAAGTGGCAGTGGGCGGGGCTCGTTGCGCTTGGAACCGATGGCCGTTGGGGCGGTAAGGTTCTCAAGTGGCGGTCACGTACCGGAAGGCGCAGCGTGGGTAGGCCCCCCACAAGGTAGACTCATGACCTGGTGAAGGTCGCTGGATGCAGGTGGCGCAGGGCCGGTACTTCATGTACTTGTGGCAATCTTTGGGGGAGGCCTATATTCACCAGTGAACATCTTTCGGCTGATATGATGATGATGATAATGATATCCGTATGTTTCTACCAAATATCTAAAGCAGTACTTCAAAATCTGCATAACGCTAAACCTAGCGGTTGTGGCAGGCAGTAACACTGGAGTATCAGATTTGAGGAGTTGGACGTTAGTATTAAATTCGCATGTTTCTACTTAAGTCATATCTAAAGAACTTCTTTAAAATCAAGATATCGATAAAAGATAAGCCTTGCGGTTATTGTAGGCAGTACTGCAGCATCAGGAGTGGAGTTGGAAGTCAAGATCAGGCTGTTAGTATTTGATTATGCCAAACATGCTATACATTCATTTTCACGTGTCTAACACACTCGGTTAAGGCAAGCAGTACGTCTGCAGCATCAGGCTTTGAGGATACAAGGATACAAATATTATAATATTGCATTGTCATGGGAACTTGATAAGAGTTCCAAATTTCATTGATTTTGGTGCAGTAGAAGTGGTCGAAAAATCGATCACAAGATTTGAAGCATCGACGACAGTTGATACGCGGTGAAGTTAATAAAAACCGTTTAAAAAGCGGCTTCGTCTAGGACAAAATTATTCCATATTGTACAAATTTATTTAATTTTAACACTAAAACTTTTCACCATACATAATTATTCAATCTCGTCCCCCCTCATTATCATAGTCTCCATTTATAAATGAAAGCGTGTTACATTGTGATAGCTTGAGGAAAATGTTGTGTTGTATTAAATGTAACACGCTTTCATTTATAAATGGGGACTATGATAAAGAGGGGGGACCAGATTGAATAATTATGTATGGTGAAAAGTTTTAGTGTTAAAATTAAATACATTTGTACAATATGGAATAATTTTGTCCTAGACGAAGACGCTTATTTTTCGTTAAAGGTTACAATCAAGTTACAAAGTGTTATATTTCTTTTTAGAGTTAATTTATTTTTAACTTTTTAGTTCATTTTATAAACAGATAATAAAAGCTTGTTTTTAAAAAGGTTTTTTTTCTTTAATTTTATTTAGGCTCCAGTGTGAGAAGTGTGTCATTATCGAGTTTTATATTAGAAACGGAATCATACTCATTACGTCATATAAAAAAAACATAGATACAAATTAGTAAAGCCCACAATGTCGTAACAGATGTGCTTACTATAGAAAAAATCAAACTGCGAAAGACTGGTTGTTACGGGGGAAATTAGGTAGTAAATGTATGGGGATACTGGGTCGAAAATCCAAAAGTTTTAGCCATGTGGATTTATGATAATTTAACTAGAGGACAATGAATAAATCAATTGATAATGAGATTTCTTTACAATTTTATATTTGAATACAAATTTGTAAATGTCATGTAAAGCGGTGGTGGCTCAGTGGTTTAGACGTTTGACTTTCAATCCGGAGGTCGTGGGTTCAAATCCTGGCTCGTACCTACCAATGAGTTTTTCCGAAACTTACTGAATATCACATGATATTTACCATTAGCTTTCGGTGAAGGAAAACATCGTGAGGAAACCTGCATAGGTACATCCGCGAAGAAATTCAAAGGTGTATGTGAAGTTCCCAACCCGCTTAGGGCCAGCGTGGGGACTATAGCCCAATCCCTCTCATATATGAGATGAGGCCTGTGCCCAGCAGTGGGACATTATATAGGCTAATATATTATATTATTTTATAAATATTATTGTAAATGTACTGATACTGGGTCGAAAATCCAAAAGTTTTTAGCCATGTGGTTGATAATCAAACTACAGGATAACGAATGTAATACCTAAATCAATTGATAATGAGATTCCTTTATACGTTAATTCTAAGTCCTGAAAAGCAATTAAGTTCAAATGGTTCCTGTGGGTACTTTACGCTACAAAGCCTTATCTGAACCCTTATCTGCATAAAGGTTCTTTTCTATCAAACCGTATGGTAAAACTACTGTACATGCAAATTGTTAACTATCGCTAGATAAAAGGAAACTTTTTTCATCAAAATGACCGTTCTATTTACAGTGTCCCTTTGTAATCGACTTAAAAAAAAGGAGGAGTCCTAGGAATCTATATAGTACACCAAACGAAGGAAACTCAGAGGAAAAAACTCGTGTATAAGCGAATTTTGGCATAGTTGTAGGGAATGGTGTTTTAAACCACGTACTAAAAGTACTGGTGGTTAGGGGTGGAGCTAACGGGGGGAGAGGGGTGTAAAGGTCCTTATTTTTAATTTTTCGTAAATAACTCGTAAACCGTGGCTTATAGCAAAAAATGTTTTAGTACATAATTAATCGACATAAAATTCTCTACAAAAAAGATATGTGCATGTTTCCTCTGGGATCAATGTGTCATGAGATAAGAAAGCACGAAGATGGACACTAAAGAAATAAACACATTTGTTTAAGTAGATATGGCACATACAGAATGCTCGCGAGCATTCCAAAAGATTTTAATGCTGAATTCCTGACCATATTTAGAGTCTTTAATGTTACATAAAATTTCCTGGATTCGGCTTGGTTTCAGAGATAATCAACCTTTTTTTCGAAATAAGTTTTTCAACGTAACTCGTCATAAAACTTCTTTATGATTACAATGCTACCACAATATGTTTTAATATTACCACACCTTTTGTCTGGCAATCAAAAAATGGGAATAAACTTGACGAAATAACCAGTCCCTAAAAAAAATTTTTTAAATAATTATTTTTTACAAATTGTTGTAATGATAAAAAGTACTGGAAATGTCAAAAAGTATTCAAAAAGTCTAAAATAAAAGAGAAATAAAATTTTTTTTGGAGGCATTTGACATTAGGTCCTTAAGGTAAATTCCTAATTATCTTCTAAACCTAAAATATTCTCAAAAGATTTTAACTATGCATTCTAGACATCAAAACAAACAAAAATTATTATCAGACCTAATGTCAAAAACCACCAAAAAAATTTTTTTTTCTTTTTTTTACACTTTTTGCATACTTTTTAATATTTCCAGTACTTTTTATCATAACAGCAATTTGTCAAAATTATTTATATTAATAATTTTTTGAAGGACAGGTTATTTCGTCAAGTTTATTCCCATTTCTTGATTGCCAGGCAAAAGGTGTGGTAATATTTAAACACATTGTGGTAGCATTGTAATCAAAAAGAAGTTTTATGACGAGTTACGTCGAAAAACTTATTTCGAAAAAAAGGTTGATTATCTCTGAAACCAAGCCGAATCCAGGAAATTTTAGTTAACACTAAAGACTCTAAATATGGTCAGCAATTTGGCATTAAAATCTTTTGGAATGCTCGCGAGCATTCTGTATGTGCCATACCTACTTAAACAAATGTGTTTATTTCTTTATTGTCCATCTTCTTGCTTTCCTATCTCATGACACATTGATCCCAGAGGAAACATGCATAAATCTTTTTTGTAGAGAATTTTATGTAGATTACTTATATACTAGAACGTTTTTAGCTACATGCCACGGTTTACGAGTTATTTACTAAAAATTAAAAATAAGGACCTTTACACCCCTCTCCCCCCTTTAGCTCCACCCCTAACCACCAGTACTTTTAGTACGTGGTTTAAAACACCATTCCCTACAACTATACCAAAATTCGCTTATACACGAGTTATTTCCCCCGATAGGCAACTTTTGGTCTTCGTTAGGTGGGCTAATAAGGGATCCGTTTTTGCCATTTTGGCTTTCGGCTACGGAATTCTAAAGAGTATAGATATTTGGAAGTTAGAAAGTGGCTTACTAAATATAACAACTAAGGAGTAATTTAAATGTAGTAACGGGACGACGCATATTTTTAGGCTACCTTGTATATTCACCACTTTAAATTATTACAGGGGCCTATTTCTCAAAAGCTTGTAACTTGTAATACAAGCGGAAGGCCTTGGGCCCGTTTCTCGAAAGCTTGTAACTTGTAATACTAGTGGAAGTCTCTTTTTAACACTATTAAATAGATAAGGAATTCCGCTTGTATTACAAGTTACAAGCTTTCAAGAAATAGGCCCCTTATCTAACTTATGGTGTTAAAAAGAGACTTCCACTTGTTTTATTTACAAGTTACAAGCTTTCGAGAAACGACCCCTAGGTGTTAAACTTTCACGATTATCACTCACATTTCAACGACATACGGGTCTTAATCGCGTAAACTTACGTTTACTATTATCCTGACCTGGATGCTTAGCCAAGTTGCCAATCGCTAGCGCTTAGTAGCGTAGCGTAGTTTTCCCTCTCTGTCACTCTTTCATATTAATGCGACAAAGACAGTTAGCTGCCTTTCGCTTACAATTGACGATTAAGCGTTAGCGATTGGCAACTTGTCTAAGCACCCTGATCCTTATTATGATCCTGAGTCTGGTTACGACCACGGGTGTAACGTCATGCCCGAAACGTCAGGGTAATGTTAAACGTAAGTTACGATTAGACCCATATAACAAATATAATTACCAAAATCGGAGCACGACACCATTTACAACAAGGTTCAGGGGGGTTACCATGACGTACTAATGCGATTCACTTTAGGTTCAGAGAAAGGGACAGAGATATACAACTCATATAGCCTTGTCCCTTTCGACCAAAACTGAATCGCATTAATACGTCATGGTAACTCCCAGGAATAAAGTTAACAGTGCAGATGATACTAGTTATTCGCAACTTTGTATTCAGTACATACTAGTCCATATAAAATCCGTTCCAACACTTCCAACTCTCCACAGCTATATAGAGGGGGAAATGGGATAAGCGACAAAATTAAAACTTTTATTTAACCGCCATAGACTACCTATAATAGACGTCGTATTGCGAAGCTTACTTTTGATAGTGATTCGAAAGTTCATTGAGCCCAAGCGCACGCAAATTGTTTGCTGAAAATGTGAAACGTCTGGTTCATGCAATTAAAACTTGTTTGAAAAAATAAGTCCCGCCAAGTTTCTTACCGGTTCTTCTCGGGTCAGCGGTGTAGGGTTAGACCCGGAAGTAGTTTTAATACTTATAGTACACCAAACGAAGGAAACTCAGAGGAAAAAACTCGTGTATAAGCGAATTTTGGCATATTTGTAGGGAATGGTGTTTTAAACCACATACTAAAAGTACTGGTGGTTAGGGGTGGAGCTAACGGGGGGAGGGGGGTGTAAAGGTCCTTATTTTTAATTTTTCGTAAATAACTCGTAAACCGTGGCTTATAGCAAAAAACGTTCTAGTACATAAGTAATCTACATCAAATTCTCTACAAATAAGATCTATGCATGTTTCCTCTGGGATCAACATGTCATGAGATAAGAAAGCAAGAAGATGGACACAATAGAAATAAACACATTTGTTGAAGTTGGTATGGCACATACAGAATGCTCGCGAGCATTCCAATAGATTTTAATGCTCAATTCCTGACCATATTTAGAGTCTTTAATGTTATATAAAATTTCCTGGATTCGGCTTGGTTTCAGAGATAATCAACCTTTTATTTCGAAATAAGTTTTTCGACGTAACTCATCATAAAACTTTTTTTTTATTACAATGCTACCACAATGTGTTTTAATATTACCACACCTTTTGCCTGGCAATAAAAAAATGAGAATAAACTTGACGAAATAACCAGTCCCTAAAAAAAATATTAAAAAAATATTTCTTACAAATTGTTGTTGTGTTAAAAAGTACTGGAAATGTCAAAAAGTATTCAAAAAATCTAAAATAAAAGAGAAATAAAAATATATTTTTTTGGTGGTATTTGACATTAGATCTCATAGTTATTTTTGTTTATTTTGATATCTGGAATGCATACTTAAAATCTTATGGAATGCTCGCGCCCGGGCGCGCCCTGTATGCTTATTTGTAAAAATAAAATTCCTAATTATCTTCTAAACCTAAAATATTCTCATAATCATCGTCAGAAGATTTTAACTATGCATTCTAGACATCAAAACAAACAAAAAATATTACGAGACCTAATGTCAAATACCACAAAAAAAAATTTTTTTTTTCTTTTTTTTTTAGACTTTTTGCATACTTTTTAACATTTCCAGTACTTTTTATCATAACAACAATTTGTAAAAATTATTTAATTTAATATTTTTTTAGGGACTGGTTATTTCGTCAAGTTTATTCTCATTTTTTTATTACCAGGCAAAAGGTGTGGTAATATTAAAACACATTGTGGTAGCATTGTAATCAAAAAGAAGTTTATGCTGAGTTACGTCGAAAAACTTATTTCGAAAAAAAGGTTGATTATCTCTGAAACCAAGCCGAATCCAGGAAATTTTATATAACATTAAAGACTCTAAATATAGTCAGGACTTGAGCATTAAAATCTTTTGGAATGCTCGCGAGCATTCTGTATGTGCCAAACCAACTTAAACAAATGTGTTTATTTCTATTGTGTCCATCTTCTTGCTTTCTTATCTCATGACATATTGATCCCAGAGGAAACACGCATATATCTTTTTTGTAGAGAATTTGATGTAGATTACTTATGTACTAGAACGTTTTTTGCTATAACCCACGGTTTACGAGTTATTTGCGAAAAATTAAAAATAAGTACCTTTACACCCCCCTCCCCCCGTTAGCTCCACCCCTAACCACCAGTACTTTTAGTACGTGGTTTAAAACACCATTCCCTACAACTATGCCAAAATTCGCTTATACACGAGTTATTTCCCCCGATAGGCAACTTTTGGTTTTCGTTAGGTGGGCTATTAGACGATTCAAAAGAGTTTGTTGCTATTCCAATTTGAATAAAGAATTATTTGACTTTTACTTTGACTGTCTTTGACTTTGACTAAAGACCGTACTGTATCCGTACCATGAGCTGCCGCGGCGTTATTAACGCTCGGTTACTTTATATCCCGCTCACTCGTACCAACAAGTGCGTCCAGTATGTCACGCTCACACTGATATATTGATGCGAGCGTGTACACTGTGTACAGTCAAAGACAAACGAAGGTGTACACAAAAATGTTCAAAAATATGTCCCAGTGCACCCTAATTCTGTGTAAAAAGAACGTGGTAACATATTTATGAGCGGATTCTTTCGATACATATTTTTGCACTTGACTGTACTCGATACGTTAAGTACTCCATCACGCTCCCTTCAATATTATCAGCGTAACATACTGGTTTACGTATCGCGTAAACGTTAAATGTTGCAAGAACGGCAAAAAGAGAACTATCATTTGCCTACAGTAGCCGAGTTAGGATGGATTGGATGGCCTACTTTACGTATCGAGTAAAACCTAACGTTACCGATACTTGCAAGTTACTAATACGCGAGTACGGATAGAAAGTAAGTCGCGTTCATAACGCGGCGATAGGTCATGGTCGGCACACTGGTATTTATTTTAAAACTTTGGAGGGCCATCTGCACAAAAAAAATCGTACGAGACACGTGCACAAACGAAATTCGTAACTCGTGTCGATTTAAAACACTCCCTCCCTATCAGTCGTGTTTTAAAACAACGCCACTCGTTTCGAATTTCATGTTTTCGCACTCGTATCGGTACTGTTTCAGTACCGATGGCGCTTTTTTTACGCGCTTGTGCGACCAGTGGTTCATTTTACGTCGGGTCGAAATCTTCGGATAGGAGAGCCATAATATTTATATGTACTGAAAAACGTCGTACGATACAAGTGCGAAAAAAAATAAGTTCGAAACAAGTGGAGATAAATTAATTTAATCGACACGAATTACGAAGCGTAATGTACTATTTCATCTTACATACACCATCTGGAAGGTAAATCTGTGCTAGCCACACTCGTCATGAAAAGTATTGCGAGTGGAAAATAAAGTTATACTTTCAGTTCGCGAAGAGTTAGTGAATAGAGAAAAAAAAGTGCGAAAAAAAAAGTCTGTAGGTATATAAGGTGCCCATGAGGAAAGGGAAAAATTCTAACAGCATATTTCTGAGACTAAAAGAAGCAAAAAATGTTTTGAGTTTTGGTTAAATCTGAAAAAAAAATGTTTTCAATGCCTTAATACACAAAAAAAGGATTTCATTGATGAAACTATCGCAAAAATGCACTTTAGAGTTTTTTTTTACATTTGTTAGGTAATTAAAGGTTTTTTTATTCATTTGATGTCTGTCAATTAAGTGTGACAAGACTAAGACAACATGGTGACAAAATCGTTTCCTAAAATGCGTTTATCATAGCGTAACGGTCTAAAACGGTTTTAAGAAAAAAAAAATATTTTTCTCTTAGAATAGACTGAATCCAGAAAACTTCATATGACATTTTTAACGTAAAAATTTGGTCAGAAATCCGCTGTTGATTTTTTTCCCTTTCCTCATGGGGACCCCGTATTATTATGCCGTTATCCATAAACGTTAATTAGCTAATTAATCGTATGTCCCTTTCTTTCACACCACTTTGGCACCACTCTTTCTACACTTCTTTAATATATTTTTTTGAAATTAACTCTAAAACATATGAGGTAGGACTTTCATTTCAATATTTATAGTGTGCTCAGACTTAAAGGCATTTGTCGATTTAATTTTTTCTCATTCTTTTTGAAAAATTGTTTCAAATTTTACTGGTCACAATTTATTTTGTCTTGACTGCCCCATCTTTTATTGTTGAAGCTTAGACCCGCGTTTAATTATTCCAGGTTGCTTTTTAAAAACGTCTTCAATTTTTTTTACTTATGTGCTTTTGTTGTTCACTCATAAGTAAAAAATCATTAAAGATGCTATGTGCGAATTTCATACTTGTCTTCAGACCAATACCATAGTTACAAAAAATACTCATAATGTTGGAGGCGGTCACTGATATCAATAAATAAATAAATATCTTGGGACATCTTACACAAATCGACCTAATCCCACGTCAATGTATGAGAATGACAGATCCAAACGAAAAGTCACTTGACCTTCTCCATACATTATTACGGTCACGTGACTTATCGCTTATCGTAATGGTTGTAGAATGGCGTCTAGGCAAGACCTACTGGGCAGGTGAAATTTAAAAACATAAAAGCTTGTAAAGGCGACAAATTAAAAAAATTGTTATAAATTTTGGCCTCCCGAGTAAATAAATTTAAATTTCGTGCTGCTATACTGCCAAGTCCGGCTTAACTATATTTTCCTATAAAGTGTAGACTAATTTAAAATTTGGCAAAAATCCATACGTTTGGATTCAATCAACCAAATGCACACACAGCATGCAGTCACGGACAATCACCAAATTGGATTTACTTTTTCATAACGATAGGCGCAGTTGCATACTAGCACAATATAATAAATAGTACTAAAGTACAGTATGGACACTTCTTGCCCTATGTAGTCGTACTATGAGTTGGAAAATAAAGGGTACGTTAGGTTTTACTCGATACGTAAAGCATTCTATTGCGCCCGCCCTGTAGCCCATGAGATTCCGCTACGTTACTTTCTTTACGTTTTACGCGCGTTTACTTTCTATCCATGCTCACCCTTGCGTATTGGGGTGAATATCTGAACCGCCTAATTTTGGTGGCATGATTTTTGGCGTAGTTTCTAAGCGTCTCAATGTTATACTTCGTCATTTGTATACCGTGCCTCCTCAAATGAGAAAATAGCACATTGAAACGAATAGAAACTTCGGCAAAAATGATGCCAATAAAATTAGGCGGTTGAAACGCAAGGATATTCACCATGAATGTAGGATTAATATGGATTTGACAACGTTATAATAATAGCAAGAACGAAAGGGATGGTCTTATGAAACTTTTTACTAGTGGAAGTGAAAAGGAACGATAATCGTCCGTCCTTATCACTGTGCCACTATTTTTTGTGTGTGTGTGCATTAGATGCTAAATGTAAGTGCCAGACAAATGCGTTGAATACGTCACTAAGTGCCTGTGTGGCACTTTCTTCTTAGTAGTAAGTGACTATGTCTATCCCTCTTAGTGGCACACTATGTGCGGCCCCTCGATATTCACCCATTGGTGTGAGCGAGTCGGATAGAAAGTAAAGTCTGTAACGCTTTGGCTTGTTAGCTGTTAGTTGTAAATGTATAATAATAGTAAATAGTTAAATAAATAAACGCACGTTAATAACGCCGCGGTGAAGCGGTGGTGGCACAGTGGTTTAGACGTTTGACTTTCAATCCAGAGGTCGTGGATTCAAATCCTGGCTCGTACCAATGAGTTTTTCCGAAACTTATGTACGGAATATCAGATCATATTTACCATTAGCTTTCGGTGAAGGAAAACATCGTGAGGAAGCCTGCATACACCCGCAAAGAAATTCAAAGGTGTATGTGAAGTTCCCAACCCGCTTAAGGCCAGCGTGAGGACTATAGCCCAATCCCGCCACCCAGGCGTCAAATTGGACGGAAAGTGGAGGGTGCCTCCACTTTCCGTTTTGAAATGATTCCAGACTCGTCACAAATAAAAAAAAAAAAAAAAAAAAAGCCCAATCCCTCTCATATATGAGAGGAGGCATACCCAGCAGTGGGACATTATATAGGCTGAAATATTACTTATTATATTATAATAATGCTGCGGTAGGGTATGGTACGGCTACTGACATATTGGAGCGAGCGCGATGGCCTGTTTTACTCGTACGTATCGAGAAAACCTAATTTACTGATACTTGCAAAGTCATTGTACGGCAACTGCACACATTCACATTCGTAAAACATCTGCGTCGTTTGACCCGAATGCGAATGTCAATACAAATATTTTAAAAGATGCGAATATGCGAATGCGAATACGAATACTCGTAACATTTTTAATCGATTGCTAGAATCCATTGATATTTCATGATAGAATATAATTATAGAGTTAAATATACTAACCTTAGCATGCCTATATATATTTGAAATTGTAATTTTTGTTAATGCCAATCTGCAACTGTTTGCAAGTTTTAAAAGTGTACGTCTCAGAAACAAAGTAAATTCAAGACCTTCCAGAACAGCTTTGTTTAGTAAAAGTATTCTGGGAATGGCTCCAAAAATTTATAATAAAATTGCGATAAAAATTAGAAATATCGATAATATTAATGTCTTCAAAATGAAATTATTCAATTTTCTAGTTAACAAGTCATACTATACCATTAATGATTTTTTAACAGACTGTAATTAATGCCCACTGTGCGTTGCATGTAGCTACAGTCCATTAATTACAAAAATAAATAATTTGTACGCTTTCGGGCACGACACAGTGACACAACTACGTTTTTAGGACCTGTACTTATGTATATACCTGTGTTGAACAAATAAATTATTTTGTTTTTTGATTTTGATTTGTTCTTTATGGCATGCTCTGGGCAAACCTGCAGTGCACGTCTATCGGCTTATAAAGTTTATTCAAATTCGGTTAATAATCTTAGTAAATTTCAAATATTATATTATCTACTTATATTCTAGTAATCTGAACTAGAGCCACCGTGACCATGACGTTCATACATGACTAGTCTAAGCGATACGCGCGAACGCAGAATCCAGCCTACGGTACAAAATAATTTCTACTTATTTTTCTTGGCAATCATGGCAATGTATCGTGTAAGATACATATTTTCCGACCCATTTTTTGTATTTTATTAAAGACAGAATTTTTGGCTCTACCTAGCAATGTATAAGTTGCAGAATATTCTCAAAATTGCAGGAATGTACTCGGAAATTTCCGAGAATTTTCATGAGAATTTAAGAGTCAGTTCTCATTGAGAATGTTTCCATGAGAACTTATAAAAAAGTATTACGATGAATATAGTATTTCGCAATTGAATGAGCAAGGCATAAAATTTACCTTAAAAGGCATGTATATATATAACGGTTTTGGTATGATTAGATTGCTTGTAAAATTGACATTGCCGAGAACATTCTCTATAGAAGTTTCGGAACTTATGAAACTTCTCCTCGGTACATTGCTAGCTCTACCTGACAGCGAGGAAGCTTGAATGCATGTTTTTTTTTTAATTTTGCCCAGAAAAGGGTTTTGGATTATTTTAAGTACGTCACTCTTGGCCGTAATGTAAGTGCCATTTACAATACAATAACTCCTTATTGCACCTCAAAGACAAATACAAAACAAAAAAATAAAAGTACATGTTTGAAAGAGGTAAAGAAAAGGCGGTCTTATGCTAAAGAGCGATCTCTTCCAGACAAGCTTTGTGTAGAGGAGATAAGAAAGTAAAAGTTGATAGTAGGTGGCATTTACTGCCAACTTCTTTGGGTGAAAATCTCACTTGGCCAAAAGCCTACGCAAAATGTAAAATTGTATACAACCCACGGGTGATAATCCATAAAACCTCAGTGGCCTACACTACAAAACTTTACAAGCGTACAATTCTTATAATCACCAAATTAAAATTTTAAAAACAACCATCTTCAACCGATTTCTCCAAGATCCTATCATATGTGGTTTCCATCATTGGTTTCCTATCATCAAATCCTACTTTCTGAATACAAATTCTTGTAAATGAATGAAAATTACCAAAAGCGCCATACATGTAACTATAACATTTGAAGAGATCCCTCGATTTCTCCAAGATCCCATCATCAGACCCCAACTTGGTGCCAACGGAACCATCTCGGGGCTATAAATCACAAATAAAATGTAAAATCGGTTCACGATTGTCGGAGATATCAGGTAACATACATACAACAAAAAAAAATCAGTCAATTTTGTAGAATTGTACGCTTGTAAAGTTTTGTGGGATAGGCCAGAGTGATAGCACAAACAAGCAGTGTTGGGACCTTGTCCATTTACAAATTCACCGCTCGAAGAGTGCATTGTACTATTAAGACATAGTGTGCTTTTTTACCGCCTAAGGATAGTAATTAGCACTTTACGCGACTATTTAGGCCAAAATGTTTAACGTCCATATGTACCTACAGTACAGGTGATAAAACAAATCCGAGTTTGTTCTTGTATAATAATTTACTATTACGTGCCTTTGAGCCTATTCAATGAAATTGGAGATTGTTTTATTATTTTTCTGTCAATGAAAATATTTGGTATACGTTATGTATTGTTGTCGTAGATCTTTATCACTTTTAAGAACACCCAATTAGCGTGAGATTAAAAATCCTTCATTTCAGTCAGGTTTGTAACGACAATAAGGCACTAATAAAGCACTATATTTCAATAAAAACGCAGTTTTGGTGTTAATATTATAAAGTATAAGCGATATTATAATATAAAAACGCCGATCAAGTTTAAATTCCTAAAGATATCGTACTTAATTGGCGTTACAAACCTGACTGCAATTAAGGTTTTTT
The DNA here is from genome assembly GCA_025490895.1 of Thaumatotibia leucotreta. Lineage (NCBI taxonomy): Eukaryota > Metazoa > Arthropoda > Insecta > Lepidoptera > Tortricidae > Thaumatotibia > Thaumatotibia leucotreta. Next base: position 26,466 of record JALPQI010014007.1, read on the forward strand.
ATTCACGCTAATTTGGTGTCCCTAAGTGAAAATGTCCTGCGTAATCTTATTAACTGTGTATTTATTAATTAACATTGAAACAGAAAGAACTCCTACTAATTTACCTGTGCTTTTTAAATGAGTAAAGTAAGAGAAAGATTGCCTGCTTTAACCGAGTATAAAATATAAATAACCATTCGGTACTAGATACTTATTTTATTAAGAACGTAAATAACAGAACTGGCAAAAAATGTAGTGCAGTAAATCCCAAAACTTCTGCATCTCTTATGCAGTCGAAAACATTTCTCAAACTAGAAAAGAAGTAGTAACTTAAAAAAACTTACCAAACAAATCCCATTCATGAACAACATCACATCAATTTCACATCACTACACCACACTGACAGATTCGAAATTTAAAACGGCGGTTAAGAAAAGCCGCGCGTAGACGTTCGTTCGACGCGGCCGTCAGATTGCTACTGGCTGGTACTGCAGACTGAATTCTCATTGCTCGCCTACGTAGGAGGCTTTGACGGAGACCAGTGTCGTAGCAATAGTCTGGCAAACCTTTGCCAGTAACAGTGGGAACAAAAATATATATGCAGTTCTTTTTTTGATAACGATAAAGATAATTTATTTGAAGAAACATGAGTTGAGTACCTACATAAAAGTGTTGTGCAAATAAAAAGTTCCTCATGTTTTGCCTCTCGGCGTACAAATTTTGTTTTCATGCATTAAACATAAAAACGATCCATCATAAACATAAAGGTAATTATTATTAGATCATGCAAGCATCTATCAATTCTATATGTCAATATTCTTAAAAACTACTATCATTCACAAAGTCAATTACAGTATAATATCATTTGTCTAGTAATAATTTCGATAATCTTAATTTAAACACATTAATTGTACATTCCCTAATATCTTTAGGTATCTTATTAAATATTTTAGGTGTATTTTAGGTGGTGTTGAGTTGATAATATTGGTATAATGATGAATGATAGCACCCAGGCCTGGCTTCAAATGGCAACAGGAAGGCCTGGATAATCATCTTGCGGGATTGAATGGTAGTCATGACCCGTAATGAGGAATCGACTGAGAAAGTATAAGAAGAATTTTAGCGTAAGAAATAGGTAGTATGATTCTATATGCCTTAATTGAGAAAACCCAGAGAAAACCCTAGCCAAACTAGGTATATACAAGTTGCACAACCATTTTTATCATAAATTACTGAATATTGAAAAACATTTCAGATGCCGTGTGGTGACGGCAGTAAGAATACATTCGTCACCACCGCAACTCTTCCCGCGGGTGTTGAAAATATTCGACTAAGGGGTTGAAGTATCACTGGCTATTCTTTGATAGAAGACTGATGATGGGCAGCAGCGGTATCATTTGACACATTACTGCGATTGCCAATCCGCTTGCCCAGCGTGGCGATTATGGGCATTTACCTCCTAATGCGTCCATACGCATATTTCATAGGAGAGGCTTACGTCCAGCAGTGGATTGAGATAGGCTGATGATGTATATATGAAAACATTTCAAATTTTGTAAAGTATGTTTTGAAAATAATTTTGAAAAAACGCTTTCCGGGGGGCTACCACGATCTAATAACGGTGAAGACACATTTATCAGCATAAGCATTTTGTCTAAAGAAATTGGCCGTTTAGTATGAAACGTGTAAGCATGCGTACGCGTGCGGAAAGCTGGACGCGGTCCCATACTAAACTGACATTTTCTATAGACAAAATGCGTACGCATGCTGATAAATGTGTCTTCACCTTAAGGCGATTCAGTTTACGACCTAATCTGAATCGCATTATGTCAGTTCCGTTGAATAACTGTCAAAACTGAGATCATTGTAGCCCCCTGTACTGACTGAACTGAGACAGGCTGAAATGATGCGATATAATTTTCCTTGTTCCCCAGCGCACGCAAATTGTTTGCTGAGATCACGAAACGTCTGGTTGACGTAACTAAAGACCGAAGAACCGACTTCCTCGCACAACGCATCAGTATTGCGATACACCGAGAAAATGCCGCCAGCATCCTCGGTACAATGCCACAAGGGCCAATCTTAGATATAGGTTAGGTTAAGTAGATTAGTTAGATATCTATGTACATACATTTTAGTTTTGAAAACAACATTACTCAGTGAAAAATGTTCCTTGTCAACTTCAGATTTAGGTTCATCCGCGAGTTCTACTGCTATGCTATTCTCATATTCACACATTCGATGCTGCGTTTGTCAACGTGCTCGACGTCGAGACAGCCTTGTCTAAAATCCTAGCTGTTTTATTTGACATTAGGAATCGAGGCTGTGAGCGAGGTTGTGGGCGAGTTCGTCGCTGTTTTTCGTTAGAGAATAAAAAGTTGGTACATTAAGCGTCAAACTCTCGACGCAGTGTAGTTCCAGCTCACGCCGCATTCGTCGCCGAGCACTGGTGTCGTTTAAAGTACATTAGTGAATACCATTTTTAGGCTCGACGCTGCCGCAGCGCTGACACAGTGCTGACAGCAAGGCGGTTTCCTTAGTGAATAACACTGCTGGTTATACTGGTCGACTACGCTGTTGGCGTCGTAGGCGAGTGGAATAGCACCCTCTGGCGCAGGTTGGGTGCACTCGGTCCGTGGCTGAATGCCGGCTCCTTGGCTGCGATAATTAGGCCCACAAACTGTTTTTTTGGCGCAACGCCTGTGGCACTTTGAGACGGGGAATAAACATTGTAAAGGGTGACTGAGTATATTTAGAACGTGTAAAGACTAAATAGCAGTTGAAACGAATAATCTGTTGCGTTTTTGTTGAGAATTTGTTATTTAATTTGATTCGTCGATTTTGTTATTGAAACCGAAAGGAACAAACGATACTTATTGACTGGCTAAGTTAGGAGACGTTTAAGTATTGAACCAAAGTAGGGTGATTCTAGAGATTAAAATATATTGCATTGTATAGGTACCTATGTGTATGTGTGTAACTCAATATCAATAAAATTGTATCTACGTAAATACTTATATTGTACGTTTTTTTCATTGTTTATTCCTGCTTTTTTTTGCAAATGATTCATTTAATAACAACACAAAATCTGCTACATCCCGCCTAAGCGCGTTTTAGAAACACCTCGCCTAGGATTACTACGAACGCTACGCCGTAGCTCGTAGCGCGTAGCAGATATTTTTAGCTACGACATTATGACGTAGAGGTTGGTCGAAAGCCTACCGCGAACCAAGATTCACATGTTTCCTCTGTCATACTTATGAATTCGTAGGTAATAGTGACAGGGATCTCTGATAGAGGACCATAATCACCAAAGAAAAAAAACCGAGTTTAAACGATTTCTCTAAGATCCCATCATCAGACTCTGACTTGGCGCCAACGGGACCATCTTGGGATTGTACTCGTACGATAAAAAAAAACTTTACACGATTCTAAGAGATATAAATAAATATCTTGGGACATCTTACGCAAATCGACC
>JALPQI010014008.1:0-23582 GCA_025490895.1 Thaumatotibia leucotreta
GTAACCGGTCCCAACAGCCAAACAGTTAAAACATTGCACAATTTTATTGAGCAATAAAATAGTGTAGCTAACAAGACTTGTTATATTATTTTATTTATATTAAGTACAATATTAGAATTATTTCTTTTCTGTCATTATACAGGGTGTTCCACGAGCCACTTGAAAACCTTGAACGGGGGTGATTTGGTAGGTTAAACTGAATAACTTTTATTATGGAGCTAACCCATAAATCTCAAAAAAATTGCCTTTTTCATATAAAATGTCGTGATCAATCGGTGAAAATGTATGAAAAAGACAATTTTTTTTTTAGATTTCGTGATTGGCCCCATATTAAAAGTTGTTCTGTATAGCCTACTAAATCACCCCATTCAAGGTTTTCAGTGGCTCGTGGAACACCCTGTATATTTAGTAGATCACATTAAATAGATATCGATTATTGTTCAAAAATGCTTCGAAATGATTTACTTGGCAGAAAACCGAGCAACTGAAACTCTGATCACAGGTTGAAAATTTAAAAAAATAATAAAAAATTAGTTGGCGGGTATTGGTTTTATATTTTTCTTCTTTCGCTTTATGACTCCTTTGTGTAAATTGCAGTGAAAATGTGTTTGTGTTTTACTTTTCTCGCAAACGAAGTGAAAAACAGAGTGTACAACATGGGCATAAATGTCCATTTTTACCCTCGTCTACTATTTTGCCCAAAACATTGCCTCGGTTAAAAATGGGTTACTTTATGCCCTTGCTGTACAATCTACTATTATGCGCATATAGCTTTTATCTAATCACTGTTTCACAACCACAAGCAATTATCTAGCTGTGTTATATGCATTTACTGTTGCACGTACGGCGAACTACATATTATCGATATTGAACGATTTGTCAGACCCTTGACTTGGACATTAGGATAAACCGTCGTTAATAGGATTCCTGATCTGATCGGAAAGGGAACTGTATCGGAATGCTTGCAATGCTATCGGCGAATGCACTCGACCGTTGACTGCTGGCTCGCTTGCATCTATGCTACAGGCTTACGATTTGTACGATACGATGCGTGTTCATATTGGCTGGATAGTGCAGAGCAACAGAGTTTGTGGCCTGATAAGCAGATAATTTACTGATACCTTCAAAATTGTCACTATCGTCAGCAATTACAAAAGTTAATCTTAAAGTGAAAAACCACTTTTTTTATATTGAACCTAGTTTCAAAAGCTGTGAACATACGTACCTATAATATAATGTGTTTGGTGGGAAATCTGTCACTAGATTTTTTTAGGTTGAAAGAGGTCCCAAATTTATAAATGAATAAAATTATAAAACTAAAATACAATTTTGCAGCGAACAGTAGGTACTTGCATAAACACGGTTTTAACAACATTTTTTTTTTCGATTAGGTACCTTTTTAAACGGTTTTTATTAACTTCACCGCGTATCAACTGTCGTCGATGCTTCAAATCTTGTGATCGATTTCTCGCCCACTTCTACTGCACCAAAACCAATAAAATTTGGAACTTTTATCAAGTCCCCATGACAATGCAATATTATAATATTTGTATCCTTGTATCCTCAAAGCCTGATGCTGCAGACGTACTGCTTACCTTAATCGAGTATGTTAGACACGTGAAAATGAAAGTATAGCATGTTTGGCATAATCAAATACTAACAGCCTGATCTTGACTTCCAACTCCTCACTCCTGATGCTGCAGTACTGCCCACAATAACCGCAAGGTTTATCTTTTCTCGATATCTTGATTTTAAAGAAGTTCTTTAGATATTAAGTAGAAACATGCGAATTTAATACTAACGTCCAACTCCTCAAATCTGATACTCCAGTGTTACTGCCTTCCAAAACCGCTAGGTTTATCGATATGTAGATTTCGAAGTACTGCTTTAGATATATGGTAGAAACATACGGATTTCATTATCATCATCATCATATCAGATAAGACGAAAGACGTTCACTGGTGAATTTAGACCTCCCCCAAGGATTGCCACAAGGACCGGCCCTGTGCCACCCGCATCCAGCGACCTTCACTAGGTCATGAGTCCACCTTGTGGGGGGCCTACCCACGCTGCGCCTTCCGGTACGTGACCGCCACTCGAGAACCTTACCGCCCCAACGGCCATCGGTTCTACGTGCAACGAGCCCCGCCCACTGCCACTTCAGCTTAGCGATTTGAAGAGCTATATCGGTTACTTTGGTTCTGCTGCCGATGGTCTCATTTCTAATCCGATATCGCAGAGAGACTCCTAGCATAGCCCTCTCCATTTCCCTTTGGGTGACATCGAGCCTTCTTATGAGGCCCATTGTAAGCGACCACGGTTTTGTACCGTATGTCATCACTGGCAACATACACTGATCAAAGACTTTCGTCTTCAAACCCTGCGGAATATTGGACGAAAAGATACAGACGGATTTAATACTGACTCCCAACTCCTCAAATCTGATGCTGCTGAGATACGTGCCACTGCCTGCCATAACCGCCAGGTTTACCAAAATGTTGAATTTAAAGTAATGCTTTAGCTAATGGGTAAAAACATATACATTAAATACTCACTTCCAAATCCTCAAATCTGATACTGCAATATTACCATAACCGCTATCAGTGTGCTAAAACCGCTGAGCTGATAGAGTGACAGCGGGAGTGAATCGCGTATGGCGAGCCGTCGGGCCTGCGGCCCTCCAGCTGATAGAGTGACAGCGTGAGTGGTTCGCGTAGGGCGAGCCGTCGGGCCTGCGGCCCTCCAGCTGATAGAGTGACAGCGTTAGTGGACCGCGTACGGCGAGCCGTCGGGCCTGCGGCCCTCCAGCTGATAGAGTGACAGCGTGAGTGGATCGCGTAGGGCGAGCCGTCGGGCCTGCGGCCCTCCAGCTGATAGAGAGACAGCGTGAGTGGTTCGCATAGGGCGAGCCGTCGGGCCTGCGGCCCTCGAGCTGATAGAATGACAGCGTGAGCGGATCGCGTAGGGCGAGCCGTCGGGCCTGTGGCCCTCCGGCAGATAGACTCACAATATGAGTGGTTCGTGTAGCGCGGGCCGTCGAGCCTGCGGCCCTTCAGCTGATAGGGTGACAGCGTGAGTGGATCGCGTAGGGCGAGCTGTCGGACCTGCGGCCCTCCAGCTGATAGAGTGACAGCGTGAGTGATTCGCGTAAGGCGAGCCGTCGGGCCTGCGGCCCTCCAGCTGATAGAGTGACAGCGTGAGTGGATCGCGTAGCGTAGGGCGAGCAGTCGGGCCTTCGGCCCCCCAGCTGATAGAGTGACAGCGTGAGTGAATCGCGTACGGCGAGCCGTCGGGCCTGCGGCCCTCCAGCTGATAGAGTGACAGCGTGAGTGGTTCGCGTAGGGCGAGCCGTCGGGCCTACGGCCCTCCAGCTGATAGAGTGACAGCGTTAGTGGACCGCGTACGGCGAGCCGTCGGGCCTGCGGCCCTCCAGCTGATAGAGTGACAGCGTGAGTGGATCGCGTAGCGTAGCGCGAGCCGTCGGGCCTTCGGCCCTCCAGCTGATTGAGTGACAACGTGAGTAGTTCGCGTCGGGCGAGCCGTCGGGCCTGCGGCTCTCCAGCTGATAGCATGACAGCGTGAGCGGATCGCGTAGGGCGAGCCGTCGGGCCTGCGGCCCTCCGGCTGATAGACTCACAATATGAGTGGTTTGTGTAGGGTGGCCCGTCGGGCCTGCGGCCCTCCAGCTGATAGAGTGACAGCGTGAGTGGATCGCGTAGGGCGAGCCGTCGGCCCTGCGGCCCTCCAGCTGATAGAGTGACAGCATGAGTGGTGATAGACTACATGGATTGACCCGTTGGGCCCTCGGTTCGCGACGGACTTTCCGTCAGACCTGCGGTCCTCCGTTGGTCGCGACTGACAGTATGAGTTTATATTTTATAGTCTCGAAATTCGACTTGTATAATGTGTACAATATAAAAATTTCAAGTTGATTTTCTCAATAAACCAAATTGATTGATATATTCCTTATTGTCAGATCTCTGTTGTCTAAGGTATTGTAAGAATAACACGTCCATTTGAGACACTTCGGGAATTCAAGCTGACATTCTTTTAGTGTCAGATTTCTAAAAATATCTATTCAGCAGGGATTCCCCTCTCGTTACACATAAAACAATGTCCAATACGTTTACATATGTGTCGTGATTAAAGCGCGAGATTTAAACGCTAGCATGCATAATTGTTTTGCATATTACAAACAACATCTTTGATCTAGACTAAGTAGGTATAGTATCGAAAATTAACTTAACAATTGCACTAAAAACTTGAAAATAAAATAAGTAAAAAAAGTTTTAAGTTTAAACGGTTTTTATTGCACCAAAAACTCGAAAATAAAAATTAGTTGTAACCAACCGTAGATGCTTCTTTCTGTAGATTAGTCACGTGAAACTATGATCACTGTAGTCTTCCCAAGTCGGATGCTGAAAGCCACGTTTAGCTTCTATGTCAGTGGATTAAGCGTTACTTAATCGGAAACTTTTACCAAACTAAAATAAAAACGTGGGGCGTTATTATAAAGTTTAAAATATGTGATTGTAGTTAGCTTTAATTTTGTAATTAATCATCCATCTCTGTTCAAATACTTCTACAGAGGTAAATAACTTGTATCAAGGCCAGAACAAAACTTATTACACTATTGTTGTCTTGATTCCTATGTGTGTTCTTAAATAACTGTAGTGACTTAATCACAATTGCGTACGCCCCACGTTTTTATTTCAGTTTGGTAAAAGTTTCCGATTAACGCTTAATCCACTGACATAGAAGCTAAACGTGGCTTTCAGCATCCGACTTGGGAAGACTACAGTGATCATAGTTTCACGTGACTAATCTACAGAAAGAAGCATCTACGGTTGGTTACAACTAATTTTTATTTTCTAGTTTTTGGTGCAATAAAAACCGTTTAACTTAAAACTTTTTTTACTTATTTTATTCAATAATTATTATTTTACAGTATTAGTTACACGTAATATGTGAATTATGATAGTTTTGAAAATTTTATTTAAAAATATTATTTTACCAGTCACCAAAATGGGAATCGATGAACCGCAGTTTAAATTGAAATGTGCAACCACAATTTATCTGCCGGAACAACTATCCAATGTTGATGCCTTAATAGCGTTACCTATTGTGGACCACACATTGCACCACAATAACAGGTAAAGACGGAAATAGTCAAATTTATATAACTTACCTGTATTCTTTACATTACATAATTATTTACATAAAAGTATTATCTACCTTATACCTACGTTTTATTGACCCAGTGCCTTGAATGCTATTATCAATAAAATAGTATCTCAGTATCCTCAATGCTCATGTTTTGTAAATAGGTACATGTACAATATGTACATATACATATTTCCGATACAAACAATTTATAAAATGCACCATAATTTAATACAACCAGTCATATGCACCTTGCGAATTATAGCAAAACTATGCCAGCACTGCAGTAAACTCGTTTAATGCCAGATCAACCACAATTTTACAGACCTATGGTATGGATGGACCACTAAATGAACTAAATATCAGTAACGTTCTAGCAAGGTCGGACAAGAAAGACGAAGAAGCGTCAGATCTCCTCTCTTTTGCATAAGTTCAAGGCAAGGCCCATGGCTTCCGTTTTTATTCACTATAGTTCACATGGTAAGCAAGCTGCACTAGGGAAGCAAGCGGAGCCGCAAGTCAAAGTCAAAGTCAAACTATTCTTTATTCAAGTAAGCTTATTAATAAGCATTTTCGAATCGTCTGGCATTATCAAGAGACAGAAAAAAAATCTACTACATCAAGCGTAATCGAGGTAGTAAAACAATAGTATGTATCCTGTTTGAGGTCCTAATATTGTATTGATGCTTCGTTGCCATATTCTGATTTTTATTACTACTGCGAAATTTCGAATGTACCTACACTGAGGAGATTTCGATAGAAAGAAAGAAACCAATTCTATCCCAAAGTAAACAATTGTTGTGAGCCATATATTGCAATTAAGTGAAAAGAATCAGCGTATGTTTACATTGAGTCGATTGTCGACTATAAACATTCCTTGCCGGAAATTAGCTCTGGCCCGGATGTGAGCAGGAATGCGTCCGAGCACCAGGCTTCTTTTAGTTTGTATCCTTCTGATTGCCGATTTAATTACACTAGCGTATATATGAGTCTCGTCAGGAAACGTTGGCTATATTTGCAATGATTTATTTTTCAATGAAAATGAAACATATTTGATATATGAAGTAGGTACATACGCATATTTACTCGTATATTTTCTGCACAAGTTATCTTCATAATAAGTATCAATACATTTTTGATTACGTATCCGAGAAATACGCGTAACAAATCATTTCCATTGCAGAATATAGAAACATTGTGACTAATGACAATATTTCCTTCAATAAGAAAACCTATCATACGTCGACGGATCACAACTTATTACTGTAGCAAATGAACCGATATGAGACTTATATGTTTCTTTATCTAAGCCGCTGGGGTACTTGGAGCTCTGCGTATATGTTGTTTTTCCTGTCAGATTCGTATAAGTGAATGGTTTTGCAGGGGCGGGATGGCTCAGGATTAGTTGGTCGTTGTTTCTCATGCCAATGTAGGAAAATTCATACAAGCCACGGGCGCCTTCCGCTGCGCCGTTCGTTGTTACGGCGCGGAAATGGATTCCCAAACGGAAAAGTCAGAGTGAAGGCTTCGTGTTTTGTCGTTAGCGTTGTTTTCATTGTGCTTAACGCAAATAAACTTTTGTCAAACAGAAACACCGATCCTTTGCATGGGTTTTTGTAAATACTACACATTTTTAGTATTGCAATTCGCAAACTGTTATAACGGTCTCAAATGTTAGATATCGAATCATTAATTAATATTATATATATGTCGGAGTCGCGCTTCAGTTGGTGCAGGCAGACCTGTACGACACGTCGAGTCATCGAACGCCAGAACAGTCTTATTTACAATGAGAAGTTTTGTTTGCAATGTTTACAATTAATTTGTTAAGAGTTACTAAATCTAGAAAACGATAAGCAATGTATTGCTTGGAGTGGTCTTTGTTTTGGTCCATGCTGCAGTTATAAAACCCGGTTGAGATCTACCCGCCTGTGAAGCAGGTAGTTTATGACCTGACAGTATAAAAGGTCACTAGCGCTGTTTTCATGATGCATTTTGCATTCGCGCGTTAGACTTAGAAAGAAGTAATTCTTGCTTTAGACATTGGAAAGTCAATTCATTCTGATTCCCGCGTTGGACTTCGAAAGATTGATTCTTGCCTAGACTTGGAATAGATTCTGATTATGATCATTCCTTTCCTTAAGTCAGTCTATCTTGAGACCGCGAATAGATTTGATTAAGTGCACTCCAGAGTAAGAGGAGTTTGACTAGATTCAATAGTTCGTTAGATTCAGATTCAGATCCTAGCATCCTGACGAAAGACGTTATTTCTTGTGTTTTGAAATTGGTGAAGCATGGACTCAAACTTGGAACTCTCCAGTCGTTTTCCATTAGTTGTTGTTGTTGTTTAAAGTGTTTTAATTAATCGTGTTTCAAGTGTGTACCTATTGTAATGATCTAAAATTGTAATTACCAATGATTTGAAAAGATTAAAACATACAACCCGCTGAGTTTCTTCCTGGTTCTTTACTGTTGTGGTTTAACTCTCGACCAGAGTGGTAATAAAAAAAGATCTTAATTCATGTTGTGTTTTTCATTATGAGTCCATGCCTACACGCATAAGTGCGTAGATAGCTAAACCATCCCCCTATAGCTCGGCCGGACCTGATATAAAAGGGCCTTACGCCGAAATATGTATTTTTAATAGTAGTCATAGCTAGAGTTACTTAACTATGCTGAGACCAAATTATTCGCAAAAGGACCTTCAATCATTTGGATCTAGACATTTCTACTCGGATTCGTGTTAATTCAGTATTATGTATTAGTTTTTTTTTGTATTGTAATTTTAGTTTTATTGTCTTAATTATTGTAGTTTTATTCCTTGAATAAAATTATTTATTATTAAAGAATGACATAAAGTAAAAACAAACAATATAAGGACTTAACATAATATAGTTCGTGAAATATAAATTGACAACTTTCTACCTACATTATAGTAAAAATAAACATTCAATTTATATTTCTCGAACTATACCTCCACTACCTATGAAAATATTTTTTTTTGCCTAAATACTGGCCAGCCCTCTGGTCGCCTGAGGTCTCTATTAGGCGAGCCGCTAAATCTTTAAAAAGTCCATATGCACTTGGCCCCCATGGCCCCAAGGTCTCCACACCAAACGCCGCAAACATGTAGCTGGTTCCTAAAGCAGCATATTTGCGGCGCTTGAGACTTTCGGCTAATGATGCCGCGGCGCCAGCGGCAACGCCGGTGACCGAAACATAGATTATTGAATAAATAGATTTGGATCTATATTTTTTTTTATTATCCCGATATCACAATAACTGAACCCTCTCGCACTTAGGTCACTTAGATTGCACCTATAAAATATTAATTTTGTTTATCGGGACCTGAATCTTAGGTAAGTTTAGTTGCTGACATTGATTGTAACGAATAAAGTTTTTCCGAGACTTGGGTACCATTGCGATCTTTCGTTCTGACGCTGAGATTATGTAGGTAGGTACCTTCATAAACATAAACTGATTGAAAAATTGGACTAAAAACAACAACCTTTATTTATAGGTCATGAGCAAGAAGCTGTGAATTTATGTGAAAATATTTCACATAAACGCCATTTTAAGATCTAAGTATACAAAGGCAATTTTATTCAAACATAAGATTAGCGCACGCTCTTATAATATTTCCGTTTTCTCATCTTATTTGGGCTAAAACAAACATTTTATTTCTAGGTTCCATTAACTGTGAAGTTAATTATCCTTGTGAAAGGTCCACTCAAGGTGTGTCTTGGCACTTTACAAGATTAGCAATTTTTATTATCAAATTTAAAGTAACTTACTGAAAACCATTACGTTTAAATTATAAAATATTTTGAAACATTTTATAAAAAGACCTAATGTCAAATTCCACAATTTTTTTTATGGAAGCGGCTAGGGTACTAGCAAATATTTGAGCATCCAAATGTCATACATAGCCTTAGAATACATATTCAGATATTTTTGAGCACCGTGGCCACTCCGAAATAACTGATAGAGTCTGAAAATAATTTTAAAATGTGTACTTGACTTTGTGATACGAGCAATCATTTTATCTCATTAACGTTTTTGGGTTCAAGACTCCACAGAAAACCAAAACAATGAATGACATATTTTGTGAAGCAACTCAAATTGTTTTATTAAATATTTTTTGATATTTTCTTTACCCCGAGGATTACACATGAAATAATACTATGAAAACGGATAAACTCGTTCATTTGATAAAGAAACAGTCTAGACATAAACCGTTAGGCTGATGTGTTTGACGGTGTTAACCCCCACTTTTTAGTACTGGGATTTTTTTATTATTTTGGTAACGAATAACTAGCTTAATTTGCAAATTTAGTAGGGGGAACTTGCCTAATTCGTACCCCTTAAGAGAAAGTGCTAAATATCAGGATATATATATATAAGAAATTAATATGTTTATGATATCAAAAGAATCTTTATTTATTTACTAATCGACAAAAATAACAAATTAATTTTGAACTTCAATATATTCTGAGATAAACACAATTTAAAAAAAAGTGGATAAAGTACGATTTAAGACTATGTATTCCAAAATCGTACCTCTGTATCCCTATTTCGTACCGGCGTAACTTAGTATGAAAATTAAGATTATATAATTATTTATAGTTTCATTATTATAGCCAATGATATTCAGGGATAATAGTAATATTTATTTAGCCACTAATCTTATTATATTGTTGACTTTCTTGCTTGCTTATTTCAGATTTAAAACTAACATTTTAACGTTTTTTTTAAATTCATAATTGTTTGTCGGATTGCGTAATTTCATGGCATTGTCAAAAATAACATTACGAGAATATTTCTCGACTCCAGCACAATTTCAGTGGATCCAGACTTCATTGCGTGCTTGCGTAGGTACACAAATGATTGTCTCTTATTTTGTTTCCTCCCTACAACATGAGCCTGACCAAATTTCTTATTTTTTTTTAATTTCCTTTGTTAATATACACAGAGAGTTATTTCTATAACTTTACATGACTAAGTATTGTATTATCCATTGGTTATGTTTATCTTATACAGTCAAATAAACGATTATTCCTAAAACGTACCGGTACGAAATAGAACAAAGTGATGAGTACGATTTAGGCATAGGATAACTAAGATTTAAAAGCTGCCGTATAAAAAAAATTGTTGTTAAACTGACGATAATATTTCTCGTAATTAATAGCGTAAATAAGTAAAGAATTAAGCAAAATACTTATAATTTACATAGCTAATTGCGATCAAAATTGAAATCCTTAAGAATCGACCTTAACTTTTACTCGAAAACAGCGAAATTAATAACTTATTGAATAATTTTCAATGGAGTGCCACTGTGGGGTTGTTTCTCGAATGATGTTACACACCGACCAAGTTGTTCAGTTTTATAAAACTTGTGCCGCTTCAGCAGTTTCAATTCACAAGATATTGATGGGGTACGATTTAGGCAGGAGTACGATTAAGGCAAGTTTACCCTATGTATGTACATACACCGTTAAAATATATTGTCTGTGGCTTAGTATAATTTCTCTTTGTGGGTAGTTTTGTACTTATCTTTCTTATTTTGATGGAGGTAGATCCATCTAATTCCCCCCCCCCCTTGTCAGTCACCCGCAGACCACGAATCCTGTAAAGTATTGGAAACGTCGGGATGAAGTTAATGTTAATTAATATACGCAAGTTTATCCGTTTTCATAGTTTTATTTCAAATATTTTTTGAGTTGTATTTTTTAAATAGACTAGTATTCTGACTACCTACTACGTTTATATATTTAAATTTAAATATTAGATCACTAAGATGAGATGACACATACAAATGACAAAATACCGAAAGTTACCAACGATGGAGGTGGGTTCAAATGCCACCTCCAGCGTTTGTAAACTGCGGTCATTCTTCTGTCGATATTGAGTGTAGAATGAGTATTTTCGTAAGAACAGGCTGCTTAGCCAAGTTGCCAATCGCTAGCGCTCGTATCGTAGTTTTCCTACTCTATCACTCTTGCATATTAGTGCGACAAAGACAGTTAGCTGCCTTTCGCTTACGTTCTTTTGAAAAAATCGTTCATTTCCAATGTTGGCGGAATGCATGTGACACCTATAATTTCGATCCCTAGATTTCCCGTTGTGCAGGTACACTTACCGGTGGTAGGAAACTAAGTACGATTTTAGAACATAACTTTTAAATCCAGTTGTTATTATAAATTATATACATATTTAATAATGTACCTATATACACACATTATACACAACCTTATTAGGTAGGTATTTTTTCATGTTTAGTACAGGTAGTAATAAGGTTTATATGTAATGAATAAACTATTTATTATCCAATTTGCGCAATAAATAGACACACATAGTCCACAGAATCGAGGCATCTGCCCTATATCCGTTCACTAAATCACTACATGTTTTGTTTGTCTTCTGAAATTGGCGCAACGACCAAAAGACTATCTAAGTGAGGATAGGTTATAATACTAAGTATACACTTTACAGCGTATGTCCAAGGCAAAAGGTTCGAAATCGTTGATATGATTATGGTGCCAACAGAACATTAATATATGTAGGTGTCAATCCATTAAGGTCAGCATTATACTTCTGATTTATGCTCTAGCTTTTAGTGCGAGTATTGTGTTGAAGTTAATATTGTTGTTGTTTACAAAACCGTCAGTCTTTGTTGACTTGTCAAAAATAATGTATTCATAATTCGAGGGACAAAGCTTTTAACTCTGCTTGATGCGTTTGGCAAACAGCAGGTTTCGTACAACAGGAGCAATAAATTTAACATTTATTGCTCCTGTCCCATCAGCAAATATTTTTAAGTTTGAAGGTCCTACCTCCAGGTAGGACCTTCAAACTTAAAAATATTTGCTTCAGCAACTTAAAAAAAAGATAAAATATTTTTGGAGTACTGTTTAAGTTTATTCAAATGCGCAATAAATTGTAATGTTTGTCATCTGTATATTATGATTATTGTTTTCTGTGTGGGCATATTTGCAGATAGAAAAGTAATGCCAGTTACTTGCTGAAAATACTTTTTAGTTTGTACGAGAAAAAAGAACAACCTAATGACCGATTTTTATTAAGTCACTGAATATTTACTGATAATAAATCCCTATTGTTTAGATTGATGAGTAGGTACAATCTCTTGTCAACTTTTTTGCTAAACATCCGGGAATAAATAAACATCCGATCTTTAGTGTTAACAGTCGTAGGTATGTATAGTGAAATTAATTTGGACTTGTGGTTTACTTGTAGTTAAATAAATTCCATTTTAATGAAATCCTTGCCTATTTAAATAATGAAGCCTCGTTAAATTAAAGAATAATTTATGAGATATTTATTACCTTTGCCATTTATGTATTCGCCCGTCCTACTTAATATATTTTCAGCTTTTCGCTTGTTTATACTTAATCCTATTAACTGAAATGTAAAATTAAATTCCTTTTTTAATTACATCTTTAATATAAATAGTTAAATGTTTTTGAAGGGTAGTGCGACATTTTTTTTTCAAAAAGTAACAGTAAATACCTAGGTACTATGTATATAAACATATCTCTCACGTTATACCAGAAACCCGAAAGGCATTCGGATAGGAGACGGCTAGCACCTATCGCTTGCCCCTTAGATTATGCTCAAAGACAGCCTCTATAGCCTAGTTGGTAGTGACCCTGCCTACGAAGCTGGAGGTTCCGGGTTCGAATCCCGGCGAGGGCATTCTTTGTGTATTTATTTATCACAAATGTTTGTTCCTTGGTCATGGCTGTCTATGTATATAAGTATCTATATGTATCTATCTATTATATATATCGTCGCCTGGTACCCACATCACAAGCCTTAATTGAGCTTACCTTGGGACTAGGTCGATTTGTGTAAGATGTCCCGAGATATTTATTTTTTTTTTTATTTTTTTTAAAGGCGCCTAGTCTTATAACACATAGCATGTACCCGAAAATCGACCGGTGTCCGCTAAGCTGGAGTGGCCGAGTCGTTTAGGCATCAGCCGCGAAAGCTGAGGACGTCAACGACAACCTCCGGCGTTGGTGGACTCGGTACCTATTTTTTCATTGGTATATCTTCGGGGATAGTGCAATACCCCGTAACTGGGCATTTTCGCGAGAAGAGATACAAAAACTTATTTTTCTGAAACAGGAATATTTTATGTTTCTCCTGCTCAGAATCTCGAGCTCTTTCGATCCTACTAGAAGAAAAAAAGTGTCCCAACTTTTTATTTCTATTACGTAACCGTTTTTCAAACACTTTGTACAGCGGTTACAAAGTGGAGAGCATGTAAAATGTATGAAGAATGTGGGACCATTTTTTTCTTGTACTTTTTTTCTCCTAGATTGAAAGAACTCGTTATTCTGAGTAGGAAAAACATTAAATTTGCCTACCTTAAAAACATTTTTTTTGGATCTCTTCTCGCGAAAATGCCCAACTAACACATGCAGATAAAGATTAGATTCCATAGAAGTATGTTTGAAATAAGAATCTTATTGACACGTGTTAGATACGCGGTATTGCACTATCCCCAACGATATGGCTAATATTTATTACCTTCTTTTGCTTGTCTCTCAAATTAGACTATCTCTCAACACACAGTTGAAGAGTTGATTAAGCATCGTTACCTATGTGTACGCACTGCCACTAAAGCTACGTTGGTTCAGTAATTACCTTTGTTCTACGAGTACTAGATGCTGTGCTTAGAATGTAGCCTAGAGAGCACGTCTGTCCGTGCGTCAGGTGTACCGAGACTAGTTTCAGTAATTCCGTGATCCCAGTTACACTATACGATATTGTACTATTTGATAGATACCTTATTTATTTTGTCGTTGAGTATCGTCATCGTTGGTAGACTACGAAAAAAAAACTAAACAAATATGGCTGACTTTCTATAGCATTTGACGTCTTTGACACATATCGTGAAACACTTTTAAGTAAGTATTAATAATTTTTTCTCCAATATGCTCGGAAATGTTCGCATTAATGTAGCAAAAACGAAACGCGAAGTACCTTCTTATGTACCAGCTCAAATTAAAAAAAAAGATTTTCATTATTGTACAGTTTTTGCGGCCGCGAAATTGTACTAAAATCCATTAATGTATTGTTTTTTACTTCTTAAAAACTACTTTTGGACTTTGAAAAAAATGCATACAGCCAAATTCTAAAGCCACGACCAAACGCCTGGTCTGGATAGAGCGAGAGACGGCGATCAAATCTATGGCCGTCTCGTTCTATCATGAGTTACAAACGCCTCGGTGTGTCAGGTCGTGTAGGTACGGTTTAATGAAACCATAGATATCGTTACTATTTTTTATGAACGACCATGCATTAAAAAAAAGTTTAGGCGGGAATCATAAGAGATTTTTTCTTTTCAATTGTTATTCAATTTGCAAGAAGAATTACTTAATCGATTGTAATAAATTTTGTTTTATTTCCTTGCATGTTTGGAGAAAAGTCCTATATGTGCCTCGGACGGAAATAGAATTTCGTGGATTCGTATGTAATTGTCGGCCTCAGCTTCGCTTCGTCCGACAAAAAATACTCATCCACGAAATTCGCTTTCCCGGCCTCTGCAATAATGTACTATAACTAAAGGTTCGAAGATTGTAATTAAGAAATAATGTGAAGTGCGTGATAAAATAATGCAAGTTTTTAGGTTAGTTTTGGAGTCTTCTGACAAATGGTATAGGTTCCCTGGTAGATTAGATCTAGGTACCATGCAGATACCAGGCAAACAGTAGGTATTCATAATATTTCAATACTTACCTGTATATTTTTCATTAACTCTGTACAATACTGACATTTGTAATTATTAAAATTGTATGTATTACAAGTATATGTAATTAGTTCTACGAACAAATAAATCATGGAGGCCGTACGCCATATGCCTTTCAAGAACCGGCCAAGAGCATGTCGGGCTATGCTTAGTGTAGAGTTCCGTAGTTATTCAAAAACGGCTGGGCCGATTATGCATAATTCATGATTTTTGAACCCATGGTCACAAATTTTTATTGAAAATGTTTAGTTTAGTACCTAACAAATCTAGGGAAAAAAATATGAAACGCTAATATTTAAGGAGTTTCCAAAATTCCCCAAGCATCCCACAATTAGAAGTGATATTTGATCATTGCATGTTTATATATAATAATAGATAAGTTTTTTATTTACCTACATTTATTCTATTTAAAAGTACAAAATACCACTCGTTTACAATATTTACATGTGTGAAAGGAAATTTACAATGCGTTTCCGAATCGCATCGTGTAAAATATAATTTTAGTTCCTAAGCACGTGAACAGTTTGCGAACTAAATAATAGTTACTGTATCGCACTTAATTATTTCAAACAGAAAGGGCTACTTGAAATTCAAAACGCTCCGCAAAACCCAAAGTCGCAAAATTATTCAGTTAATTCAATTAGGAGAGTAAAACGACCGAAACTAGTTTCTACCAATTAATTTAATAATGAAAAACAATAATACAATCTTAGATACTAGAATAATATTATAAAACGGTGGTTAAGTTTTGATATCAGTTTTAACATTAGAAGTGTTACCTCAAATTGGTACGATCGTCTATTTGCATCTCTATTGCTCTTACGTATTCGTGAAAGAGAGACAAGTAGACAAAACTTAAATTTTCACGGTATATTCAAGGATGCCTGATATTCAGTTTAAAAAGTTATATAAATTTAATGAAACTTAATCTCATATTATTACTATCATAATTAGGCGTTTGCTTGATTCTCATGTAGGTTGTCATGTTTGGTCATCCATCAACAATAATAATGACAACTTAGTTCATTCATATCACACGTGCCCGAATCAATAGATATATCATTTTTATTAGATGTTTAAGATACTAAATTGAAACTTAAATTTAATTTTTGTATGCTGATACTTCTTCCTCTTCTTTCTTCACTGCTTGAATAAGGACCAGAGACATAACAGCGTTCACAACCTGCAAAACAGAAAATATAATTTGACTATTGACTAAATGACATTAAAACTAAACTTAGCATGTGGCCGTTACTCCATTTATAATTGGTTCATTGTCAGTCGGAAAAACAAAAGTTGTCCGCTTTGTGGTCAAAAGTTAACAACTTTATATTACGATTATTACATAAGTAGGGGTTTAGACCGGGGAAGCTAATGAGAGTTTTTGATACTTTTCTGCCACTGAGTGAGATGCAGTGATGCCATACTGTGGTGTAAGGTCCAACAAATTGTCAAAATAAATAAGCGATTTTTTTTTGGGTTATTTATTCTTTAAACCTTTACTTTAGGATATTTTTTTTCTGTAAAAAAAAATCGAAGACTTTCATTGATCCGCCAGTTGTTTTATCTCAAAAAATAGTGCACGAATTCCTTCCTCAACTTAAGCTATCCTCCAAAGGGGTCTATATTGGCACTTATACAATTTTTTCTTCGAATATTTTTACTAATACCGTTTTTTACTCATAATCATCATTACTCCGAAAAATTTTTCTCATACTTTTTTTCTTACTAAAAATTATATTTCTACCTACAATGTTCATAACGATTTTTATTTCGAAATTTTATCCTCCTAAAGTCGTCAAGTAGATTAATCTATACTCATAAAGTTATTTGAAATAAATTGTTTATTTATAAACATTTTCCCATTAGATTCACTCTGTTGTGGTATAATTCTTTTATTAATAACATAAACTATGTAGTCATAATGGGCTTTGTGCAGAAACTGTTGTGGCATACTCAACTTTAGCATATTTCTTTGTGGCAGATTTCGAGTTGTTCGAATATTATTCGAGCATAATTTCGATGCTCCTATTTATGATGAGGCATAATCTGGATGTGCATAAAAAGTATCGGCATAGTTTGTTTTAGCATAACAGAGAAGGAATAATTACAACCTCTCAATATAAAAGCAAAGCTCCCGCCTTAGTCTTCTAACCTGACCTATCCGAGTCGGATCTGCCCCGGAAGGTTTTGTTCGCTCGCTTCGCTCGCTCACTGCAGAAATTTTCACCCTCACAACAAATTCTGCCTGACGAAAAAGACAAGTTTCGAACATGTGGCTACATGCCCAAAAAAAAAAATGCAAATCTAATTTCTGTCTTATAACACTCGGCGTAATTAATGATAATTATGCCAAGATAGTTTCGGACAAAATAATATTCGAAATATTGTTATTTAAGCCAAGTGATGTTTCTGTCTCATTAAGTTGATGCCAAAATAGATTATACCAAGTCTGTTATGTCCTAAGCGTTTCGGACAAAAAAAGTTTAGAGGGAACCCGTTTAGTACAGTACCTACTCTGCCACAACCTGATTTGTGCTAGTTTACAGTAATAGTACGATTTATATTTAATTAAACAAAAATAATTCATATATAAAACCAGTACAGATAAAAATAAATACCTATAACATTAGAATATATAGCATAAAATAAGTATAGTGAAAAATTATATAAACATAAAAGTTAGTACTAAAAATATGTATGAAAAACAATATTATGAACATAAATATTTCTATGTGATGATAATTATGAACAAAGATTATTCTAAATACCGATCATTATGAAGTTAAATTGTATAAGAAAAATTTTCGGAGTTCCAATAATCTAAGTTGCAATTTTATAAATACTTTGGCGCACCCCGTCCAAAGAGACGATATCCTAAATCTGACAATGACCCATAGATATAAATGTATGTTTAAGGTAATATTTTATTATTTAGTAAATACACGAGTTATTTTACCTTTGTCATGTTGTATGTGTTTTTATTTAAATTAAGATTACAAGCATATCGTCCGCATAGTTGTACATCATGGAATTAGGTATTTATTACCAAGGGAGTAAACATGGCAATCCATTTTTAAATGTTGTACCTACGCAGGTACCATATTCATGTATCGGTTGATCACATTTCCTCTTAGTACTCTCTATCACTCACTCTTTCTATCGTTTGATGAAGTTTGATGAAAGATGTATTGAACGTCATCAGAGCAATCGATATCGGTTTAAATGAGTCGAGTATGCCCAAAGCAATTCAACGGCAATGCTAAATCTGACATTAATTTGAGAAATGGTGCAATTAATATTTGTATGGATTATATTATTTTTGAAAGTACGTGTCAATCTGAAATTCAGAATAGGTACGGTACATAAACCGTGCGGTACGATGGTTTTGCATGTATATCAGTACCTAGGTATCTCCAGAAGAACCATACGTATATGTTTAATGACAATATACGTACTTAGTGTGGCTTAGATAGTATGGCGAAAAGGATAGAGTGGTTTCTGCACTTATTAAATGCTTTGAAAACTACGAGCCCCGATGCAGTGGAGTTCGTCTAGTTCGAAACAATTTTTACAAATTTTTGAATATTTTAAAAATGATCACATTATGCTAATGATAAATTGTATGAACGTTAGTCATGGTTAATGTACTACATTTCAAGAGACACAACAATCTGAAGTACGCTTTTGTTGTTTAATAAATAGATTTTAACAAACCAGTGTCTAAATTATATTTTCGTTCACCACCGTAATTCCGCGCTTATAAGCTTGACGCAAAATTCGCAGTGCATCAGGTGTACCATGTCGTCTTTAATATTAATGGCGTTCTTTACATTCATTGATTATTTACAAAATTAAAAATTGTGGAAAAAATTTAAAAAAATACCTCTCGTAAAATAGTTTTTTTTTATTCTGATTTATTAAGTCCAAATATTTTATACTCAAAGAAACTACTTTAGTACTACTATTGAATAGTGAAGGTTTTGTCTCTTAACCTTTTCCCCCGGATGAACGGGATAATCTCGAAAAACTGTCTAACTGGACGAGAACATATGCATCGGGGCTCGTAATCTAAACTGAATTTTTGCCATTAAAAATAAATGTAAGGATTCGAACCAAAGATCAACAGCTTAGTAGATAGAACTAATATTGAGATGAGCTGATACCTCCATCTTGCCGGAGAACCACAAGCATAGTTGCGTTTACTTGCCGTTCCCTATATACTAGACAAAAACAAGACTTACTGCCACCATGCAAGACGCCAGTACAATACCGGCCAACCAGGCAGTCTTGCCCTCGAGGTACCAGGTGAGTTCATCGACACAGCCGTGGTAGTATGCGTTCCCAGTGACGGAGTCCCGGCATTCCGCGGGCAGGGGCTTGCGCATGTTTATGTAGTCCATTGGTCCGTCAGAACCGCAGCAGCCGATCTGCAATATCCGTTATCAATTAGGGCCTGTGTCTCTTAGGACCTACGCTAGCTGACGCGGATTACCCGCAACGGACGCCCGCCTCAGAGAAATTGTATAGACACCGCTAACTGGCGATGGCGCGGGCACGTGCGACGGACGTTAATCAGTGCGGGTGGGACGTTCTGCCCTCGTAGTGAAGAACGCAGTAATCGACAAAATTGAGATTTTGACTTTTTTCGAAAAATGAAATCTGTGAATCAATATCTATATGTGTATATTTTTTTCATAATTTTTAAATGTATAGAACATAGACTTTTAGTAAGTAATAATGCAGTATTTGATCAAAATATTTTTAAATTACTAGGTTAAAATGCAGTATTAAACTCGTACTAAAAAGAAATGCAGTATTCGGTCGATTACTACATTTTACAAAATACATACCGAAAAATATCTACAACGGTAAACTAGGCTGAACCGCAGTACGTGCTATTGCTGCGTTTTACCCTAGTATAACGAAAGGGTCGGTGTGTCGCACAGGTCAATACTGCAGTTTAAAAATATAATACACAAAATTTCTAAAACACAGTTTTATTTTCTCTTCTATTTTCTGATATTGTAAACATGATAATCAATACCTAGTACCTAGTTTTGGGCACATTTTAATGTATTTTTTTAAATAGTCTGTGCCATATAGTTTCTGACATAAAGTTAAACTGCATTCCTTCTTTGAAAACTTGTTTTAAATTAAACTGCCATTCAAGTATTAAATGCAGTAGGATTTATGTAGTCTAGATATAAATGCAGTATTCGACGCTTTTACTGCATACTTATCTAGCAATGTAGTCTAGATATAAATGCAGTATTCGACGCTTTTACTGCATACTTATCTAGCATGTATCGTGTGTAGCAAAAAAAATGCAAAGATAAATTGCAGTAATCGACTTTAAAATCGAATGTGTACATATATTCTAACTTTTAATATTACAATATCATTGAACATATTATATGACAGTTTTAGAAAACACAAAATATAATTATTTCGTCTCGTTAGACGCTTAGTTTTAAAGAAAACCTTAAATCAACTTTATCTCGAAATGACGTTTTTGCAATTACTGCATTTTTCACTACGAGGGCAGCGTTGGTGTCCGCTCCGTGCGCACGCGGCAGGCACACGCTCGCGGACTTGTTTCTTGATTTTCAGCTCTAAGTTAGGCGTGCGCCCGTTGCGGACTCGCTAGCCCGCGGCCGGTATCCTGAGCGAGACCCGCGAGCGTGCGTACGCGGCGAGCGTCCACGTAAGCTCGCGTAGGCCCTTAGCGTCTTTCGAGCGTCTTCGCCTCATCGCCACATTACGCCGCGTAACTCCGACGTAATGTGGGCGTTCACTATGCGAAGACGCTCGAAAGACACTATGGGCGCGGTCCCGTAAGAATTACCTATACACAACTAACAAAAGTAGGTATAGTAGGATATGCTGGTTGTTGTAACACCCCTATTTGAATAAGTTCAATCATAAATGGGGTACGCTTTTGCACTTTATAGGTGGGCACATGTAGGGCAATATTTCACAAGCCGCCTTTAGTCCTAAAGTGGGGTTTTTAGCGAGAAGAAATCTAATAACTTTTTTACAAAATAAATAAATATACGGGTTTTCCTACTCATAATCACGAGCTCTTTCGATCCTATTAGGGGAAAAAAGGGAGCCATTTTAGTTTTCCATTGAGAAATGGAAAACTAAAATGGCTCCTGTGAAAACACTTTGTACAGCAGTTATAAATGGAAAGTAGGTACGCACAACGATACAAATTTTAGAGGGTTTTTTTTCTTGTAGTTTTTAGGGTTCCGTACCCCAAAAAAACGGAACCCTTATAGGATCACTGGCGTTTCTGTCTGTCTGTGCCTCAGTTACAGCCGCTAAAAAACTACTTACGTATACAATGGATGCGATTCTACGGCGGCCGCTAAACCTCCTAATTATTTTTAGGCGTCGCTAAACCACTTTGTTATTCTATGAGCAGCTGTCAGAATCAAATATTTCTTAAATTTAGGCGGTCTATTCAATTTAGGCTTAGCTGCTTAAATGCTATTCAGTACATGTCTTTTTAAAACAAAAACATAGAAACGTCAAGCTAAACTGACTAATTTTAGCGGCGAATAAAATAGTCCCGTTTAAAATAAGGATAACACAAATACATCAAGTTTTACAAAATAATTATTTTCGAAATGGATGAAGAATACGTCATAGCTGCTGTGGTGGCCGACGAGAGGGAGAATAGAGAATATGGCGAGGGCGAGGGTGAAAAAATGTATTTGAAGAGGTTACGAGACGAGTCTAATCCATTTGACCGGTCTGAGCGGAAGTTTCGCAAATTGTTTAGGCTATCGCGGGCCATGGGCCGGCACGTAGTGGACACTTTGTGTGAAGGCGATGCGCTACGAGTGGAGACGGTGCCCCCACATTTAAAGGTATTAAGTGCACAAATTTTTTTTGCCCATGGCAGTTACCAGACTGCTGTGGGAGAAATTAATATACTAGCTCAAAGTCAACCAACAATAAGCCGCAGTCTGGCAGCTGTGTGCCCCATTATTATAGAATGGTTGACCCCATAGTGGATCAAGTTCCCAGTGACCAGACTGGAGAAAGAGAAGGCAATGCAGGAGTTTCAGGACAATTTTGGAATGCCATATACATTGGGTGCGGTAGATGGCAGTCACATGCCTATACACAAACCTCCAAATAACCACCCTATTACCCCAGGTAATATTTTTAATAACAGGAAAGGGGTTTTATAGTATAAATTGTCAAGTGGTGTGTAATGCTACAGGTCGGATCACTAGCGTAAACCCCAACTTTCCGGGCTCAACCCATGATGCTGCTGTGTGGAGGAGCAGTAATGTGCATCAGCACCTCGAAGGGCGGTATATTCAGAACCAAGCGATGGACTTTATAATGTTGCCCATTCAAATTGGAAAAAATATTTTTAAACACATAATTTAAAAAAGTCACTTTTTAGTGGTCTAACATGTGTAAACAAGTATTACATATATGTAATGGAATAAAACTTATTAAATTATCATATGTAACCCAAAATAAAAAACGATTTTACAGTTTTTATACAGATATCATTCATTCATTCGTTCACTTATTTTTTTAAAGTAGCAACACACTCGATTCAACTTAGAAATTTTAGAATATGGTTAAAAACTGGTTAAATTTAGTCAGGGCGACGTTCTGGAATAGCACTTGTCAAATTCGCCGTCTAAATTATAATTAAAAATTAGACATTTTAATTTTAGGCTATTTAGCCGATGTGCACGTAGAATCGCATCCAATATGTACTTAACTGGTCCTACTTATGCAATACTTAGTCACACAAAAAATATAATACTCCATACTGGGGTTCGAAACCAAGACCTCCCCCAACACTGTAGTCTGTGCCGAAAGAGAAGGAGTGTAGCAGAAAGACACGCTGTTATGTGATATCCCAATGTCTTTCATTTTTAGGGTTCCGTAGCCATAGATTCGTCATGTCCGTCTGTCCGTCTGTCACAGCCGATTTACTCGGAAACTATAAATGCTACAGTAACGAAATTTGGTAAAGATATGTGTTGTATGAACCGCTACAGGATTATGATACTAAATTGTAAAAAAAAACCATTGGCCCTCCGTACATGTAACTGAGGGATAGAATTTTTTTTTAGTTGTATATAATGCGTGTGGGGTATTAATAGAAAGGTCTTTGAAAATGATATGAATGTTTATACACCTCATTTTTATTTAAGCAAATCGTTTTTGAGATAATATCAGCTCTCAAAGTCTGAAAAATGTGTCCTCTCCCTCTATTTTTTAAACTACGCGATATAAAATTCAAAAAAGAATATTTATGTTATGCACATTAATAAACTCTATCAACGATTTTTGGTTTAATTAAATTATCTCCTATAGTTTTGAGGTAGGTTGATTTAACTGTATTTTTTTAATAATAAATTGATAATGGTACGGAACCCTTCGCGCGCGAGTCCGACTCGCACTTGCCCGGTTTTTTTTTTAAGAGTAGTATCACCGAATGAAATCAATGTATACATACTACCTTCCTACTGGTAGTCCAAATACACTATGATGGCCAGTGCTTCTTTCGTGAGTAGATGCTTTCATTGTTCGTATCATAAGCTTCATTGTTGTACAATTTATTGTGTAACGATGCAGATTAACTATTTGAAAATGTTATTGT